>CAUYQV010136418.1:0-24508 GCA_963574575.1 Galagoides demidoff | reverse complement strand
CCCAGCTACTTGGGAGGCAGAGGCAGGAGACTCGCTTGAGCCCAGGAGTTGGAGGTTGCTATGAGCTGTGATGCCATGGCACTCTACCCAGGTGGATAGCTTGAGGCTCCGTCTCAAAAAAAAAAAAAAAAAAAAAAGAATAATAGTTCACATCTGCTGAGCCTTTCCTCCATGGCATTTTAAACTTAGCAAGAGGAGGGAGGGACCCTTACCATTTCCACTAAAGGAAACTGAGGTCCCATAGAAGTAACTTCCCTAAAATTTCAAAGGATAGATAGAGGATGAACTTGAATAAGGTCTCTCTGACTTAAAGTCCTGGACCCCTCTGGCTCCCAGCCTGGATTCCAGCCTGGATTCAGACTCTGTCATTGCTTAGTGTTAGCCCCAGCATCCTCTGGAACATGGGGTGTACCTCTCTCTCATGGAGTTAAGGAGTAAAGGTGGTCTGGGACCTGGTTTGTAGACATTGGGAAATGGTAGTGCCTCCAAGCAGTTCATTGGGGTAGGCAGGCCTCTCTAAGGGCTCAGTGCTATTGCTGCCACCCAGAGCTGTGAGACCCTAAGCAAGTTTCTGGCCTCCCTAAGCATCCACCTCCCCAAGGTGTGGCTGAGGATTAAGTGAGATCACAAAACGAGTAGGAGTGGTCACTCACTTTGCCCCTCCCTGACTATACACCTATCACTTCTCAGCACCTCAGTCTACTCCTCTGAAGAATGGGTACGCAAGGAGGTCCTCTGTAGTCTGGGCATGGGTGCACATGCTCACCTGCCCATCTTCTTGGATGAGGATGAGGAGGATGAGGAAAAGGTCTTGGTTTGCATTGTGCTGCTGCCACTGCCATCTGTGAAAAAGGAGGAGAGCCATGTAAGGGGGTAGGAGGCTGTGTAGAAAGATGGTGATAGCCATAGGCAGAGAAGAGAGAATGACGGCACAGTCGAAGACATGGAGAGAAAGCTTGAGGAAGAGCCCAAGGAGGCAGGCAGGCAGGCACAGGTTGACACCAGGTGGCCTTACTCTCTGAGCGCCTCACGAAACTTGACTCCACTGTGGTGGTGCGGGCTGTCCTTGTGCCATCATCTGGAGGGGCAGGGGGTGAGAAGAAGGATGTGAGAGGCATTCAGGGTTACGAGGAGGATGTGGTTGCTACCCTGAGCCCTAAGCTCTGCTTGGCTCCTTACTAGAATGGACGACCCGCTCAGTCTTGGTAACAGTGCTGACAGCTGAGCCATCAGCTGCCCGCTGGCTGTGCCGTGTTGTGGTCTCAGTGGCTGTGTTGCCGCGGTTCTCCCCTGGTCGAGCCCGTGCCTCCTGCAGCCGTCGTTCTCGCTCCTTGTCCCTCTGGTCTGGGTGGGGAATGCCCCATGCATGCACAGAAAGGCCACCCAATGCCCACACAGAACAGGCACAGGGGGAACACAAGATGGGACAGAGGGCAGCTTGTTAGAAACACTAATGACACAGGTAACAAGGGCCTCTCTAGGAGCAGCTGGGGTGTGTGAGGGGGTGATGCACTAGGGAATATGGACTAGTTGAACTCAAAGGAGTATTGGACCCAAGAAGGGAGTTTCAATGGGAATGAGTAGCTTAGTCAGGAGGGAGTAGCTGAGCTAATCATCAAATGGGTCTTTGAGGGGGAGAAGAGCGGCTAGAGGAACAAATATCTAGATTCAGGGAGGGAGTAATTGGGGGAATCTGATAAACAATTTTTTCCAGGGAAAGAGTAGTTGGGAGAGAAGCTGGTGAAGTGGTTAACTGGGTCTAAAGAAGAAGGTGGGTGGGGATGGAGGCTGGTATAGCTATCAGTGGGCCCTGGAGGAAGCAGCTAGATTCAGAGGAGTAATTGAAAATATTTGGAGAAGCAGATGAATCTAGAATCTGAAAGAAAGAATAGCTGTGTCCAGGGAGGAGGTTATCTGGGGGCAGAAGTAGCTACATCCAGGAAAGGAGAAGCTGGGTAGGGGCAGAAACTAAGTTGTTCAGGAGAAGAGAAGCAGCTAAGGAAAGGAGCAGCTGGCTCCAAGGGGAAGGGGGAAAAGGAATAGCTGGATCTAGAAAGAAGCTAAGTAGCGCTTTTTGAGCTGGAGTATGCGCTTTTTGAGCTGGAGTATCCATACAGGCACCCCAGGGAGTGAGGGGAGCAGTTGGGGAATGGGGCAGCTGAATCTAGGGTAGGGCCCTGGCTCTCTACCTCTCTTCCTTTGTCGGAGCTCACGCAGCGCAGCCCGGATAAGCTTCCGCTCTTCAAAGTCTGTGGTCTGATCCAGCTGCAGTATAGAGCCCCTGTCATTGACCACCTAGTGCTTACTGGTCCCTGCTTCCTGCCATCCCCCAGCCCACCAGATCTGGCTATACCATCTTGTCTAGGACCCCTTCATCCTCGATAGCCATCAGCTCCTGGGTGCTCAGTGGGCTTCGCCCACCTGGTGCTTTGTCCACCTGGGTCTGCTCAGTACCATTGGCTGTTTCCACTGCTGCAGAGGGAGGCTCTGCTGGCTCTGGTTCCATCTGCAGGGTGGGGAGAGGGCATGGACTTTGAGCAAGGGTGTAGGTGAAACCCACCAGGTTCCGAATGGACAGGGACACCAGATCCTGGGGTTGCTGGTACAGCCTGGAAAATAACCACTACTCTGTCAGCCTGCCTGCCCAAGGATGGCCATACTGGTCCCAGCCTTAGGGAAGAGACATTGCCAGGCTTGTTGCAGGGCTTCCCTCATACCTAGCATCATAATACAACCAATAGTGGCAGTAATAATGACTTTCATTCAGTAGTAAGTGTATAAGCACAAGTGATTTTACTATCCCTATTTAGCAGAAGGGAAGATCAAGGCTCAGGGCAGCTGCATGACTTGCTGTCAGTCCCTCTATAAATAAATTCAATACAGTCTGGGGTCTGAGCTGCAGGTAGTCTAACTCCTGAACAGAGTTCTTTCTGCTGCTTCACTCCCAGTACCCTCCCAGGCAGGCTCTGCTCTGTCATGCCAGTTCCCAAGGCCTGGGTCCTCCTGGACCAGTGCCTAGGCAGACATGCCCCTTGTGCCCCTTGCCAAGGGGGCTGGACCAGGGTCCATAGGCTCTGACCAGGTGTCTGACTGGAGCTGCCCTGAGCCAAGAGCTCTCTGAAGCTTTCCCCTATATGTGTACCACCTCCCACCCCTGGACCCGACCCCTGCTGGGAATCATCCTCTAAGGGGCCTTCAGTCCCAACCTAGCCCTCCACCCCTCCCAGGGCATCTCCCTAGCCCAAAAAAGGCTCCAGCCCAAATATTACAGCCCCTCCCCTCTTGGCAGATCCTTTCTATCTGCCACAAGGTGGCAGCTGTTTCAAGGAGGCTTGGCTTGGCCAGAGTAGGGGGGTGAGGCTGGGACTGGGGGCTGGGTCATGCCAGAGGCTGCCAGGGCAGCTGTCACATATTCCTCAGGACTGGAGCCTGGCACCCTCTTGCCCCAGTCTTGGAGCACTAGTGTTCCAGTCCTCTGTGGTATAGAGAGGTAAACTGAGGCTCAGAGAAGGTGATGACACAGTTAAGGTCACTCAGCAGAGGCACAGTCTGGCTCAAAACTATCCCCTCCCGTAGCCCAAGGGGACTTACAAGACTGCTGCTGCGGGCAGTGCCAGCAGAGGACCGGCGGCGTGTGCTGAAGGCAGGTGGGTGGGCTATGGGGGTCCCTGCATCCTCAGCTGCCTGGAAGAGGGCCTCAGGGTCTGCAGCAGCCAGGAGCAGCTCACTGGGCTCCAGCTCAGGCTCAAGGTCAGGCACAAGTGGGACCCCCAGCCGTAGGCTCAGCACCTCCACCTGCCTGCTCAATGCATCCAGCCGCTGGCTCAGGGCCGCTGTCTCTGCCCGCAGCTCTTCGGCTGCCCGGGCCACTGGCTCCACAGTGGCCACAGCTGCCTCGGCTGCCTGGGTCACTGCTGCCCGGCCTGCCTCAGCCACTGCATGCAGCTCCTCCAGTGCCCGGCCCAAACGCTCCTCAAGGGCTGCAGCCAGCTCAGGCCCAGGCCCTGGGACCCCCGGCATGATGCTGGTAGGATTTCTATTGGGGGTAATGGTGGGATGGTGGCAGGGGCTGCTGTCTCTGGCTGCCAGTGACTGAGTCTTTCAGCTGGTCTGAGGGCGAAGGCAAGGGCAGCGGGCCTGCCCCGCCCCTGCTGTTCTCCCAGCCCACCACCAGCCAGCTGGAGCTGTGGCCCAAATAGAAACCTATTCTGGGCTCCTCTGTGAAAGGGGTGGGGGGGAGGGGTGGCCTGCCAAAGTGCCAGGCCTGGCGCTAGCCCTGTAGAGATGACACACTTGCAGCACAGCAAGACTGCTGGCTTCTGAAGGATTACTAAGACCAGAGCCCCATGCCTCACAGGTGGGGAAACTGAGGCAGGGAACCAGGAATGGGCCAGTCTGAGCCACCACATACATTAGCCTTGAAGGATCCAGTCTGCCAGTCTCTAGAACATGCACTTCTTTGCCCTTATGCCATCTGTTTTAATTGGGGAAAATGAGGCACAGGAAGTGGGGACTTGGAGCAATCTGGTGCAACACCTGTTTTGGTTTGAAATAAATGTCTGAGATAATGTTCTCTGGCCTGCCATGGTGCTCAGAACCAACCACAGATTTTGAGCAAGTGTCATATGCCTATTACCTGTGTCCCCTTGGTTCTAGGTGGGTAAACTGAGGGAAGTTGGTGGTGTCAGAGCCAGTCTCACTGTGACACTTCCCAACCACCTCAAGGGTCTCAGCTGGTCCTCCCCAAGCAATCCCTTGGCAGAGGGCAATTCTTGCCTCTTCACTCTCTCCCTGTCCCCCAAATCTGGCTCTAGCCATTTCACCTAAGCCAAAGTCCCATTCAGTCTCTGGTTAAGCATAGAAGGCATTACCTGGGCAGCTGGGTGGCTCACTGGGATCTCTGCCCCGGCTGAGCTCCCAGCTGGTAGATCCCGGGCTTGGGAATGAATAATGGAAAGGTGCTGCGTATTCGGTTCCTGTGGCATTTGCTAGGCTGCTGCTGCCTCACCTGATTGGTGTCCCTCTGCCTGTCTGTCCCCCATCAGTGCTTCTGCCCAGCCTCCACAGGGAGGTTGACGCAGATGCTAATCGCTAATCTTCAATCTCCTAATGGGCCAGGCTGATCTTGGATGAGCAGATGAGCTGCTCTGCACCTTAAGGTGTTGAGCAAAGTGGGGTAGGAGCAGGGGCACTGGGGCTGCCACAGAAAGAGGGGAGCAAGCCACTACCACTCTCTCTGAGCCTCAGTTTCCCCATCTGTTCATTAGGGATGAACTAACCAATTTTGGAATAAGAGTCAGAGATCAGCATGTTGGAAGCATAAGGCCAACATAAAATGGCACTCTGACACATCTGGTGGCTAATTCACTAGGGTTTGGCCTTACCTCTGCCACCAATTGGCTGTGGACTGTGAGCAGCCACCCTCCCTTTAGGCCTCAGTTTCCCTGTATGTACACTAGGTGGGGAGGAGATCAGAGGAACCCTGCTAGTCCTCCACTCTTAAGTGATCCATGTAGGGTTAATGGATGGTGAGGCTGGTGGGTGAGGAGGGGCTCACCTTAATGCTGCAGCCTCCTCGGCTACCAGGGGAGGCATGGCTGAAACTGGTGATGTGAGTAACACTGCCCGGCCGGGCCAGGGTCCCAGGGCCACTGACATGGGTGATGGTGTTCTTGCCGCGACTGCTGGTGCTGAGGAGGGTAGGGGGCGCACGCAGCCCCAGCGTCAGTTCTGGGTGGGGAGAAGGGCTGCTGTCAGGATCAGGTGGGGTGAGGGCAGTGCCAGCCAAGGCTGATGGTGCCCTTCATTTCCAGCACATCCTGGAAGCATCTGAGCCCTGGCTGCAGCACCTGTCCTACATGTGGAGCTGAGGCTGCAGGCACTCATACCCAGCAGTGGGGGTGGGGGCAGGGGAGGCCTACCTGCCCTCTGGTTGCCTGTGGGCAATAGCACCCGGCCAGTGGAGGCCTGGCCACGGCCATCCTTGATCTCGATGGTGAACGTGGTCTTCATATTACCTCCTGGCTCGGCAATGCCGACAGCCACAGGCAGTGGGGCACTGGGCTCTTCTGAGCAGGTCACGGGCCCCCCTGCTCCGTTTTCAAGGGGCCTGGCAGCTAAGCCCCGCCCTCCTGGGCCCTCCTCTGGAGAGCAGCACCGATGCTGGGCCAGGGATCGGGCTGTTCTTCCTTGCTCCTTGCTGAACCCAGAAGGGGTGTCACTGGGGCCATGGGAGGAGCCACTGGAGGAGGAGGCAGGGGTAGTGCTGGTGAGGGAGGGGCCCAGGAGCCTTGTGGAGATCCGGGAACCTAGGGCAGCGTGGGGTGGGCCGTCCCGGAGCCTAGCAGCCAAAGGAGAATCAGATGTGAACTTGAGGACTCGGTCACGCACAGAGCCAGCCCGCTGGAACGGGGAAGATCCACTGGCAAGGGGGGTGGACTCTAGAAGGGACAAGAGGGTTGTCAGTGACTGGGTGGGATAGGGACTGCCCAGAGGCTGGGGGTGGTGATGATAGGCAGTACCTCGGTTCTGGGCTGGCTGGCGGGGTTTGAGCCCGGACAGAGGGCGCTGGTAGGGCCCGGATCCAGCCAGGTCTGGCAGTTTGGGGAGGGGGTGGTAGCCACGTAGCAGAAGAGAAAGGAGAGTGGATGGGAGGTCCATCTTTCACATTCCTTTCCTCCATACTTCCCTAACTTTCAACCCCTTTCTGTACCCAACCTCTCACACCTCCCCATTCCCTCCTTTCCATGCAGCTGCAACTCTCCTATGGGCACCTCCTTTCCCTCCAGCACTGACCCCAGGATGACTTGGACACTCCTGGGGGCCAGGGCTAGGCTTGGGCTGGAGGAAGGGTGCCCAGATCCTCCTGCTGGTGGGGATGGGTGACAACCCTCCTGGTCAGTGCTGCCCATGGCTCCTGCTAGGAGATGGGCACACTCCCTTATTGGGGAAAAGAATGTGCCTGAGGCCCATTGCCTTTCAAGGCTGCAGGGAGGCCTCTGGCCATGGGTGGGGGGTGGGCCTTGCTGGGGGGCGGGGACACCTCAGGGGTAGGGAGGGGGTTGGGGGAGGGATCTGAGATGGCTAGAGCTCTCCAGGCACAAGAGCCCATTCTCCAGGCAGGGAAAAGGAGGCTGGGGGAGGGGAAGGTAGATGCCTATTGCTATCCCTGCTGGGACCCTCACCTGCTCTCTTGGTGTTAGAGGGGTCTCTGGGAGAGCTCTGGGCAGCAGGGGACTCTGTGGGGCCAGACAGGAGCTGCAGGGGAGACACAGCATGGGCAGGGCCCGACTCCCAGACCCAGATTACCTGCCTGGCATCCCTGCCCCTTGTTCAGCCTCACCTTGTTGACCACCTGCCTCTCAGTGCTGGGAGATGCTGGAGACTCCTGGGGCTCAGTGCCGGTGGCCTTGGGTGGGCTAGGGGGTGGCTCAGGGCTGCCTGGAGCCTCAGCTGCAGAACACTGGGCCTCGGCAGGCTCTAGTGGAGGCTCAGGAGAGACAGTGGTGGGTGAACTGTTGCGGGAGGCAGCTGAGCTGGGTGTGCCTCCATCCGGGGCCGGCAGCAGGAGTGTCACTGTGGTCACATCATGGCTGGTGCCCTCAGGGGTTGGGGTTGACTCTGGGACCTCTGCTTGCTGTTCCTGTTCCTTTTGCTCTGGTACCTGCAAGGAACCCATAGGATGCAACTGAGGCTCCCCAAGTCTTGAGTGCTACCTCCACTCACTAAGGGTCAGGCTGGCCGGTGCCCAGGGCAGGGCATGCAAAGCAGAGGGGCTGGGCATGGACATGGCTTCCTGTGGGCACATCTGCACATGCACGGGCACTGGCACGCTAGGTTAAGTCTCTGATCCTCACTTCCCAATCTCTTGGCACTGCCTAGCCAGAGGTGGTTCAGACAGCACCAGGTCCTAATGTTAATGTTAGTAGTTGGGGATGGTAGGAGACCTGTTAGGAACAGGAGCCCTGAAGAGAAGGTTCCTGACCCCTTGCCTCAGCCTAGTTAATCAGGGAGGGGGTAGGGTGGAGTACTGCTACCACTATGGACCCAGCGGCCTCTGCTGGCCACTTAGGGGATTTGCACAGCCTAATCTTTCACCCACACTCCTAGAACAGAGACAACTCTGTGGACAGTGGTCCATGAGTCAGCTGACAATGCAGGCCCCACTAAGCCAAGGTAAGGATGTGGGCTGTTTGGTGGGTGAGGGGAAGCCTTGGGATGGGTTTAAGCAGGGGAAGTACCAGGAAAGATTTGCATTTCCAAGAGATCCCTCTGCAGTAGAGTGGTGACTAGATGGCAGGGGTGAGAGTGTAAGTGGGAGAAATACCAAAAAGGGTGGTAGTAATAATGAGAAAGGGATAGGAACTTGGGGGCAGTGTAGACAGGCTGGTTTTGATGAGGAAGGCCTGGGTAGAGAAAGAGTCTGGAGTTTGGGGCCAGATATTGACCCAAAAGAGTGGTCAGAGGCCTAAGATAGAGCCCCCCTGTCCCCCAAACAGACTGGGGGGCCCTCACATTTAAATACCAGTCTAGCAAAGACACAGGCACTTTATGCTATTGGCATCTGTGGGCCCAGAATGCTGGGCCACCGTCCCAACGTACCCTGCTCCTTACCTCACACCGTTCTAGCCTGCGTGCTGCCCGCCCCTTGCTGTCCTCTGTTGAGCCACTGTTGGGATGCCCACTGCACAACCTCCCAGCCAAGGTGGCAGCTGGAAGAGAAGGGATAAGTGTCAGGTGAGAGCCTGGGAGGTGGGGAGTAGGGCAGAGGTGGGGCCAGGATAGGGCACCTACCCTCAATCTCCTGAGCCCGTATGCGGCGGATGGTGGCTCGGATCAGCTTGCGTTCTTCATATTCACTGGCACTTCGCAACTGTGGGTGAGAGGCAGGCCGCAAGTGTTAGCTGTAGAGTCCTGGCCTTCACCTGTCCTACTCCCAACCCCTGCCCTGGCCTGGGCCTTACCAGCTTGGTCAGCTCTTCTACATCACTCATGGACTCTAGCCGCCCTGCCAGCCGTGCCAGGGCAGCCCGCTGCTCAGCTTCCCTCTGCTGAGAACTGCAAAGACATCATGACTGAAACTACCACTGCAATGTCTAGGCAGTAGAGGATACAGGCTAGTAAACAGGAGAGAGACCCCAGAACCTTGGCAGAAGGGCAGGAGCTGTGCACCTCCTCGGATGGCGCCTTGATACATGTATACCCAGGAACATGGGCACCTAATACCACATACTCAGATGTGCTGCCATACACCAGCATGGCCAGGACACCATGATCAGCGCATGGTTCATGCCCACAAACACCCCTCTGTATTCCAAAAGTGTGCACATACTGCTATGTACACACAGCAGACATGCTCATGCTCACAAGCTGAGCCTCTCACCCTATCACCTGCAGGTTCAACTCCCCGCCACTCACTGCAGCCAGTTCTCCTTGTTGTCCTGCCGCTCAGCACGGAAGCGCTTGGATGCCAGAGCCTCCTCTTCACGCTCCAGCTCCTGCCGCTGCAACTCCCGGATGGCCGAGCGAATTCGCCGCCGCTCTGCCAGATCCGCTGTGACCTCCAGCTGTAGGACAGGCGGGGGCGAGGGGCAGGTCATTTTGGCTGCTAGAGGCAGAGGGCTGGCACCAGCTGCCCACAGTTCTGCCTGGGGGACAATGAGTGGCCTGTCTCTACTCCCTGTGCCCCAAGCCCTTCACGTGCCTGCCTCCCACCCAGGATCCTGGAGGGGAGACCTAACTCACTGTGCCAGGGCTCCTAGGGAGCCCACTGTAATCTGTAGTTCACAGCTCACTGATTATGAGGGAGCAGCCAGCAACTGCTCATCCATGCCAAGTGCCAGGTGCCAGGCCAGGCACTCCTTCCTGCAACTCAATTTCTGGCCCTCCAAGCCCTCCATCAAAATTCCAAGACAGCCTCCTTGGAAGGAGGAGGAAGTAACCCTGTGAAAAGGGAGTCTCCCATGGTCTAATTCCCAAAGCACACAGTCCTCTTGGGGGTTGGCCGTCTCATCCACAGATGGGGAAACTGAGGTAGGGGCAGGTGCTTAGGAGTCTTAACTTCTTGCCTGACTGAGGGTTAGCCCCACACACACACACACACACACACTGGCCTAGCCCTAGCCACCATTGAAGGAGCTAGGGCCCAGAGTGGGAGGGCCATTCCCTTAGCCATATAAGGCATCTGACATCAGGAGATACCCAGGTCCTAGAGAGGACATCCCTGGGTGACAGATGCTCCCACCAGCTCCTCATTCCCTTGGTCCCTGGGAAACTGGAGGTGGCTGTTTTAACTAGGTCCTTTTCTGGGCTGAGTCAGTCAATCCTGCTGTCTCCCCTGCACCTCCACCTACTAGAGCCCAGCCCCGGCCCCATGGACCCTCTAGCTCAGTGGTTCTCAACCTGTGAGTCATGACCCCTTTTTAACAATGAAAATACACTGAGGCATTAGGAAGGTTGAGAACCACTGTTCTCGACAGAGGACTGGCCCAGAGGCCTCTAAGAAGACAATGGCAGAAATGAGCCTCCAGGGCGGGTCTGACAGTCAGATGAGAGCAAGTAAGGCAGGGTTATTTTCTCTGTCTCCCATTCCAAGGAACCTTCCACCCCCTCCCTTTTTAGCCCCCCATACCCTCATCATTCCTTTCTGTTTAGTGGGGAAGCAAGTGGCAGAGGTGGGGATCAACCAGTTATAGGAGGGAATGTGGAACCCAACTCAGCCATAAGCCAACTTGACCTTGGCTGAAGAGAGTATGGAGGGCCTTAGGGACAGTGCTTTCCAGGCTCCACGTGCCTGAGGACCTATGGGAGAATTCCTTAAGTTCAGGCCTAGAACACTCAGCTGGTTCTAGAACCAAATCAATGAGTGGGAATAGGAGCAGTGACTAGGGATCCCCTCTACCTGGCTACAGATGGCAATAAGCATCCCCCTAATCCCCACTTAGTGAGACAGGGCAAATGGGAAGGACAAGATACCCAGAGGCATCAGTAACATTTTTGAGAAACTATGTATCAGACCTTGTGCTGAGCTCCCCACTTGTCCTAATCTCACCAAAACCATACTTTCTTATTCCCATTTGACAGATGAGGAAATTGAGGCTCAAGGAGGAGAGCCTTCCATTTGCTCATGGTCAAATGACCTGAACTGAGGTTGGACATTCAAGGCCTGCCCTCTACTGAAGATAGCTCTGCTATGGTAGTCTATTTGTCATGGTGGGAAACTCAAGGACCCTGGCACTGTGTTGGGGACCCCACTAGCCTGGACTAGAGATGCCCTGAGGCCCATGGAAACCTTTTATAGCAGAGTAAGGGAGAATGAGGCTCACTTTCCCAACCTGAAGGCCTGGCCTCAGGCCCCAAACCTCCTGTGATATATTCAGAGATTAGGGGACAGCTGGTCCAGCCCCTCCTGTGTAGAGGGTAAAGAAGCCCAGAGGTGCAATGATTAGCACTTTGTCTCCTGGGTCCCCACAACTAATGCTCTGGGCTCCAGAGATGAGATCCTTGTCCCTGAAAAAAGTCTGATGTAGGAACTTGGCCACCTCTGGAAGGCAGCTCCTGGGAGCTTCAGTGTCCCCCATCTGGGAAGTGGGAGCCTCCCTCTGATCGCCCTGAAATGGGTGGGGCAAGGCTGGGGGCTGGCAACCTCATTCCACGGGTCACCCTCTGGCATGACCCTTCCCTGTGGGTGTGGAAGCAAAGGGACCACAGTGTCCCTGCTGTGTGTCCTGCTGTTCCTGCCCTCTCAGGCGCCACTGCTGTGTAAGGAAGGGGCTGTGGGAGGGAGGGAAGGAAGTACAAAGTACCATTGTCCTCTTAGGGGGAAGGGGAGAGGGATGGGGTGGTTTCCTAAACTCCCCAGTGAAACTCTCCCGGGAGGAAAGAGGGTGCTTCCTCCACCGGGGGTGGGGGGTGGGGGGTGCTGGGCCACTGGGTATAATTCTGCTGTTGCTGCTGGGGACTTCAAGCAGGCCCTGATGTCTCTGTGAGCCTCAATCTCCCCACACAATCGAGGGGCCTCTGGAAGAGTTTCCCATTTCTAGCTTCCTCAGGTGACTCGCCAGCAGTAGAGCGAAGCCTCACCAGGGGGCGCCGAGGGCCTACAGGCTCCAGAGCGACCAGATCCACGGGGCACCCACTGCCCCCGCCCCTCTCCTCCTTCGGTCTGTCCACACCAGCCCTGGGCTAGGCGACTAGGGGCGAGCCAGACAGGAAGACCCCGCAACCACGTGCTTTAATGTCTGTCCCACAGAGAGAGGAAACCAAAGTTCAGAGAACCCAAGCAGCTTCCCCAGGTCATCTAGCTAGTGAGTGTCAGAGTCAGAACCCGAACCCAAGACAGAAGCGGAGGGCATCCTGGCTAACGGTAGAGAGGCACGTGGTGTGTGCAGCCCCCTGCCCAGTCCTCAGCAATGTGCGGGGGCCAAGGCCGGAAGCAGCAGCCTGTGTACCCAAATCCTCCTGACCCTGGGGTGCAAGGACAGACCGAGGGGCCCATCTTTCCCCTTATAAGGCCTGGCCCCACCGGGAGGAGCCTGGTGCAGGATGCCCTGGTCCCTGCCGTGAGGCCGGTGAGGGCCAGACCAGCATGCGGGGTGGGACCCTCGGCAGCGCCGGTGGGCGGCAATGGCTGTTGCCCAGTGTGCAGGAGCTAGTCTTGGGGTGGGAAAGACCTTGGAGGGCATTGCGGTCTCGAGAGGGGGTGGGATCGAGGGAGGGTCTCATCTATCCTTTCCCAAAGAGGGGGCATGGGGCTGGGGAGGCCTGACTTAAGGCATGGCTCCAGCTACTTCTCTGAAACCCCTTTCCAGTGCCCATGAGAATGGAGGGTGATGGCTGGAGAACTATAAGCCTGAGTGTGGACCCTTAGAGATGGAGATGCTTGGGGACCTGGCCAGGCTTTCCCTCTGCTTGGAAGCTCTGCATCTACCAGCCCCTTACTCCTGTTAGGACTGGAATTTCCTGAGGGGAGGTCGAGCTGAAAAGCCCACACCATCCCCTCCAGACTGCATATAGCCCTCCTAGTGGCAGACACCCAGAGAGTCTAGCAGGGGTCCTCAAACTTTTTAAATAGGGGGCCAGTTCACTGTCTCTCAGACCATTGGAGGGCTGGACTGCTGGCCCCAGGACAAGCTGGCTGCTAAGCAGGTTAGGCAGCGGCGGCAAGAACACCCGGCAGGCTGGACAAATGATCCAGGTGGGCTGCATGTGGCCCGCGGCGGTAGTTTGAGGACGGTTGGTCTAAGGCACTGGTCTGAGGACACACAGGCTACCTGCCTTAGAGAGGTCATGGCAGCAGCAGGGCACTGCCCAGTGGCTAGGGTAAGGCTTCTGCCTCCATGAAAACTGTATGGGGGTAGGGTAGGTCATGTATCTTCTATGGAAGGTAAATCTTTAATTTTCCCCCTGGACAAGGGTCAGGAGCTGGGGGTGGGGGTGGGGAGGTGGAGCTCTGCTCCTCCTCCAGGTCAGTTGCTGCAGTGTCCTTGCCGGTGGGCACATTCCCTGCCCTGCTGTGTTGCCCCATAGCCTTTTTATACATGGGGATAGATGTGGCACGATGGAAGAAGCTGGGGAAAGTAATTAGAGTGGCCTTATCCTCCCCCAACCCCAAGATCTAGCCCATGCCTCATTCCATTCCCATGCTAACCCTAAGACCTAGATTTTGTGTTCATGCATATCTCTCCCTGACCTGTCTATCCCCACAGTTTATTGATAAAGGAACTCACAGTAGAAAAATGACAGATTAAAAGTCACAAAACCATAAAGACCCATAAAACCCTGTCTCTCTCTTATGGGATCTTCCAGCCTTGACTTTCCCAAGATTTTTAGTCCCCCAGAGCGTCCTCTGTGGTTAAAATTTGCTGTAGCTTCTTCCTAGACGGGTGCTCCTTGGGCAGGTGATTTCACCTAAGTCACAATGTTCTGGTGTTCAGAGCTGCTGCGACAATTCTGTGAGATGGTGCACCAGGACCCAGCCTGTCCCTGCCATGCCCTGGCATTATTAATCATTGCTGCTACCATTATCATTGGGCCAGCTTCCAGGGGTGGGCACTGTCCAAGCTGTTGCTTGGGAGAGGCAAATTCAGCCTCTCCACACCTGTGGCTGCATATGGGCGAGTCCCTAGCAGTTACTGTTTAAATAGGTGGTGGCAGTGGGGGGTTGGGAGGGACCAGGCTTAAGCACCTGGCATGGACAGGCACATGCCACAGGAGCCTCTGCATTAGCCACATGGAACCAGCTTACTCCTGTTCTCCTGGCCCCTCCCCGTCACCTCTTTCTGCCAACTGAGAGGTAGCCTGGATTTGCCCTGCCTCTCTGGCCTGGTTGCTCATCCCCACGGTGGGGTGACGGGGCCACTTACCAGCTTCCGAAGGGCTCCCTCATCCAGCCCAGCTAAGGCCTCGTCTGCCATCTTGCTTGCCTCTAGCTCTGTCTGTCTCCAGTGCCTGTGGCACCTGTCACCAGCTCAGAGGATTCTGCAAGAGACAGATATGAGTCAGACCTATTGGGGCTTTTAGAAACCACAGGCATGTAGGCTCTGTGCCTTAGTTTCCCTCTCTAACACATGAGTGTCTCTTATTGTCCCATCCTTGCTATCCCATCCTGTAATGTGGCTCCTGGCTGTGAGTTGCCCTCTCCCCTAGGGTGGTTTGATGGAAAACTCACCAAACCAGAGTACCGGTCCCTGGTTCCAGCCTTGCCAGCTCGCTGCCAGTCTGCTGTGTGGCCTGGGCTGGGTAGTCATCCTGTCTAAACCTCAAACAGGGAAGCAGGGACCTGGATTGAGAAGCCAGGGCCCAGCAAGGCCCACCCAAGCTGTGCTTACCACCAGGGGGTGCAAGCCAGTCTCCACTGTTTCCTGCCCCACCCACTCATCCCCACGGCCTGACCAGCCCCCACCCACTCTGAAATTTCAGCCTTTGGCTGTGGGCTGAGCCCATATCCAAGTCTTTGCTGCCATCACCACTCTTATTCCCCCAGGTATAGGAGGTACACTGTGTCTTCTGATCTTGGAGCCAGTCCTCGCACACACCCCTCTCCACTCCTCCCTCCTTGCCTTCTCCCTTGCTAACTGTCTTGACTCTATGAAGTGAAGCTCCCAGGCACCCAGAGCCTTCTGCCAATTCACACGCTTAAAATTCAATTCCCCAGCTGGAAAGGTCTTCAGAAGCTGACCCACCCAACCTCTGGATTTCAGGCAAACTTAAAAGATCGGCGAGGGCCAGGGATTTGACACAGGGAAAAGTAGAACTCAAAGACTCAGGGGGCAGGAAGGGATTTATTTAAAACTTTGGTCATCTCTAGCTTTTGAAGTCCCCTTTCAAAGAGTCCTCACGGGCCCAGGACACCCCCTCTTGCTCGCCTGCTGTCCAAATGGTACCCCTAAATCCTGGCCCATCCTCCCAGTGCAGCTCTCTCCAGCCTACTGTAGCAGCACCAATGTCTTTCTGAAATATGAGTGCCCATGGCCTGGCACACTGTAAGTACTTAGTTGATGTATGGTGATTAAAATGGCCTCAGGATCCACCCCCCCCCCCTGCATGTTGATTCATCCCTCAATCATATCCCTTCCCCCTTTTCAGAACAGTCACTTGGCAAGTCACCCTATCTGGTAGATGGGTCTGGGTGTGGGTGGGTACTAATCTACACAGTTAGGGTATGTGGGACTCTGCCTGTTCAAGCCACTGCTTGCTTCTCTCATCTTGGTAGGCTCAGATGGGTTAGGGTTAGGGTTAATCAAACTCCCAACCTCTGTTAGGGTCTTTTCTCTTATCTATCTAATTTGGGGTGAACTCCCTCAAGACTGTAGCTCTGAAGGTCACCAGCCTTGGGATCTGTGGGTACTCTGATTACCCTACGTCTTTTCTTCTGAGGCTCAGAGGTCCCTAGTGCCTAATCTAGGACACCCAGGGGACTGTAAGTTTCTTAGGCCTCAAAGATTCCCAGCCACAACCCCTCTCCAGTCCCTTGGCTCCCTGTTACACAGTCTGGGGTCGCTGGACATTTTGTAAGGGGCCTCAGGGGTCTGTGGGAGCTTCCCCAGGGTATCTGCCCGACAGAGTGGCGCCCCTGGGGGGCGTGGAGCCTCTTGGAGGAGGGAGTCCTCTCCCAGGGTCTCAGAACTTCATTCCATGGCTTAGAGCTCCCGTAGATAGGTTGAAACTCCCAGGTCTGAGAATTCCAGAACCCCTGTCCAGATATCCGGGTTCCACTGCCCCTGAACCCGTCTGGGCGGCAGCAGGAGCGCTCCCCCCGCCCCCGAGATTGGCACACCCACCTCTCAGTCCAGCCCACCCGTCTGGCACGTGCTTGGGTTAGCTTATTCGGGACCCAGCAGATGAATTAGAGAGGGGCAGGCAGGAGGCACCGCGATCCGGGGTCCCAGGCCCGATCAGCAACCGTCCCCTGGACTCCTCTGGGGAAAGCCGCCTGTCCAGCTGCGCCAGCCGTCCTGTTGGCCCCGCCCCACCCCCGCCCCAGCCAATCCTTGGCTGGGTACCGCCCATCTTCGTACCCCACTGGACAAATTCAATTTTATGGCCACGCCCCTAAAGAGGTCCCGCCCCATGCGGGCAAAAGGTGTGGGAGATTGTAGGCAGGCGTGGCCCAACTGCAGACTGCCTTTGGTGGGTTTGGTGGGCGTCGGCAGGGAGACGAAGGCTCTGAGCTAAAGTCTAGGAGGGAGGCTTGAGGAGGGGTAAGTGGCCTGGGATCTTACGAGTCCCTGAGCCTTCAAGACAGTCCCTCTCCGCCCTCCTCTTTGTTCGTAAGATCATGTCCCCTCCCTCAGCTCCACCTTCTCCTTGCGTCACTGCTTAAACTTGGCCGCCGCTTCAGGCTGGTTTTGGGACACCTGGTCCTGGACGCCTCAGAGCAGGAAATGAGCGGCACCTTGACTTGTGCTGGAGAAACATTTCTGGTGTAGCAGGGTCGATCATACCGCACGCCTTACCAAGTCCACGCACCTTTGCCGAAACATTGCCTTCATCTGGCAAGCTTCTCCTTTTGGAGAGCTGGGAACATCATTCAACAAATGGGGGAAACTGAGGCCCAGAGAGAGGTGACATGTCCAAGATCAAACAAGGAATTAGCCAGGGAACCCAAAATCTCAGACCCACTGGGGAAAGCTACTCCATTTTCAGTGCTGGAGGCCCTGAAGCTGCCCACGGTCTCCATAGAGATCAAAGAGGGTAGAGCATGGAGGGAAGGTGTCTAGAGTCCTGTCTGTTGAATAAAAACAGTAATATAATAAAAATACCAACTCATTTATTTTGTATATGCCATGTACCAAGCATGTAATTCAAATAACAACCATAGGACTGGTTGTGGTGGTGCCTGTAATCCTAGCACTCTGGGAGGCAATGGTAGTGGCTTGCTTGAGCTCAGGAGTTTGAGGTTGCTGTGAACTATGATGCCATGGCACTCTACCCAGGGTGACCAAGTGAGACTCTGTCTCAAAAAAAACAAAACAAAACAAAACACGAGACCAGCATTATTGTCCCATTTTACAGATGAAGACAATAGCTTCTAGGTAGTTGGGATATAATGTATACCCAGGTCCTTCTGAGTCCAGAATCTGTTCTTTAAACTACCATAGTGTGGGATAGAGGGGAAGTGCTTTCAGCCTGTTGTCCCAGAATAGCCCTGGTCCAGATCCTCTGAGACACCTCCAACCCTATCTAGGGAGAGGCCCAGTGTCCACGCTGAGACTCCTTTTCATGTGTCATATCATTTCATCCCCACAGCCCTGAGAGGTGGTCCCACTCTGCACATAGAAAAACCAAGGTCAACACAGGGAGAGGGGCAAACAGAGCCGAATTTGGAGGCTATAGTTTGAGATCCCAGGCCCTCTCTACCTGGCCTAGGTGCCAATTTAGTCTCCAGAAAGAGGGTCAGTATCCTACAAGGTCGACTCTGTCATACTTCAAATCCTACCATACCTTGGGACTGCCACTTAGGGCAGGGCACACCTAGGCCCCTCCCATTCTCAGGGCCTGCCCCAGTGGCAGCTGCAGCCTCCCATGAATGACCTGTTTCAACTTCAACACCAGCTCCTGTAGGTTTGGAGGAATCACACAGGTGAGTTCCTGTATGCCTGGACTTCCCATCTCCCACAAGCACTCACTGGAGGCTTGGAAGGGATGTATGAGTCTTGTCCTGCTCTCAAGCCCTTAGGGCCCATTTCTACCTGCAGGCCTACCTGCCTGCTTCTTTCTGTTTCTGGCTGCAAGAGGTAGTGGCAGTAGCGTGATGGTGATCTCAAGATCAAAGGGCAGCCCACTGAGGTGCTTGGGAAATGTATGGCCACAGCCCAGAAAAGAGTAAATAGTGGTGAGGAGGGCCCTGGCACTTACTGAACGCTTGTATATCAGACATGGGGCTCCCACTATTTCAAGTTGATCATTGTGCAAGATAGGTATACTATGGTCTACAGAGGAGGAAGTTGAATCTTAGGGAGAAGAAGGCACCCTGCACTGGTAATAGCATGCAAACTTCAGTGGAATTCTGCCTGATGCTGAAGCCCCTTCTTTCTGTCACCCTGCTGCCTCTAGGATGGGGGAAGTCCTAGAAAACTTCCCAGTGGAGGTGGCATGTAAACTGGTCCTTGAAGATGAGTGCAAAGAAATTTATCCTGCAGAGAAGAGGAGGAAAGGCAGGGAAGGGCATTTGTAGCAAAAGCATAGAGTAAGCAAAGAGGCTTACGAATGGAGAAAGCAGGGAAATGGGCTATGGCTGAAGCAGGAAATGGGAGTGACTCCATCTGTGAAGGAGCCTGAGTGCTAGGTGACAGGTTGAAGGTGTCTTGTGGGCACCAGGGAGGCCTGGGCCTCATCTACTCATCTGTAAAATAAGTAGTTAGGCTGGCCTGTTTCAGGCTTTTGAAGAATCTAGAGTATAGATTCTTCCAGGTCCAACCCTGGATTGGCAGAGTGGGGAGCAGCTGAAGTGGCTTAGGGGCCAAGGGTAATATTTTGCTCCCGAGTCCAAGTCTGAGACAATGAATATTTTACCAAGCTATTGGTGTTGGGTCTCTCAGTCATTCTGACTTCTCCTGCACCCAGTCAGGCTCCTACAGAGAAAGCCCAGGCTGGGGTGAGGCAGCAAGAAAGGTCTTAGCCCTGGCTCCACCCCAGGCAAGGCTTGGTCCCCCTGAAGCCTCAGTTTCTTCATTTGCACAATGGAAGAATTGTACCTCTAGCTCCCTAAACCTCCTTTCCCAGCCTGAACAACATAAAATTCTAAGACTTTCAGAGAGACCCCCATGTTAAGATGTGCCCACAAGTGGCTGAGGTCAGCTGAGGGCAGGACCTTGGGGGCTATAAAGGAATCCAGGGGGCTTCTGGGCAGTAGAAGGGATGAAAGAGTTAGAGATGAGTCAGAGTTGGGCCTGGATGGGAGTCTCAAAGCCCAGTGGTAGTAGGGAAGAGACAATGCTTGGATTGTAGACGTTTTAGAGCACGAAGCTCTCACTTGCTTTCATATGTGGACAGAATGGGGAAAGGCAGCCTGGAGAAGGGAATGGGATGAGCAAAGGAAGGGAGGGAGGACTGTGAGAGCCTTGTTGAGGAATAGTCAGGCAGGGTGATGCCAGAGCATGGCTTCCCTAAAGAGGTAGTAGTTCTTGTTGGGGTTGGCTGGATCCAAAGCTGTGACTCTCCTCCGCATGGGCAGAACTGGAGTCCTCCTAGGTCTTCAGCCTTAGGAGTGGATTGAGGACCTGCTTGGCAGACCAGTTTGACGAGGCCACCACATCCATGATGTCATGCAGCTGCTGTGTTCTCTGAGCCAGAGTGCTAGACAAACTTCTGGCCTTGGAGGAGGAGGAGAAGGGGGCTTGAGAGGCCCACTGGGGAGCAATGAACTCCAGAAGATTAGCTTCATAGACAAAAGAGAGGGTTCTGATTGGACCTCTTGTGACTTCTGCAGAGTTCCTGATACCTGGGGGAGGTGGGTCTAGGCTTATGACAGGGCCCTGTATAACTGCTATCCAGTGGGTTGCATCTTGGCTCCCAATCAACCTTGTAATACATGTGTGGCAATTTTGTTATCATTATCACCCTCACCTTGAGTCCTGAAAGGTAGGATCACCACCATTAGATATATCTCACACACAATTTGAACCCAGAACCTTTGTTCTTAATCATTGTACCCCACCATCCACCATCTGGGAGCTCTACACTGATGGAACCTTGTCAGAATTTTAGACTAACCCTTCTCTGTACTTGTAAATGCAGCAGGGGAATATTGGCATCACAGAGTCCTAGATGCCTGCCTTATGGTAACTGAGTGTCAGAATGGGCAGAGGACAGGCATCAGGTCACAGAGCAAGTCAGGGGTAGAGTCACTCTGTGCCCTAGGTCCCCAGCTTCCCAAACATTTGTTTCCTTTTCAGGGTTTGACACAATAATAACTGGCACATATTAAGTGCCCACTCTCTACCATTCATTGATTTAACTGTTACCACAGTCCTGTAATGTAAGCACTAAGACTATGCCCATTTTACAGATATAGAAACTGAGGCTCAGAGAGGGGAAGTCATTCGTCCAAGTTGACACAGCATGTTGGCGGTAGGGCTGGGATACCAGGTACATGGGCCCTTCCCCCTCAGTGGACCCAGTAAGCCTGAGCAGATGCATGAAGACCTGCAGACAGGAGAGTGGATGGCCCCTTTGTAGCCTTTGAAGGCAAACTGTGTCCAATTCAGAGTTTCCATGCAGTCCTGGCCTCTCTGGGGCAGGCAGAAAAATGCTGTGGCTGCAGAAATGTGCTGAACCTTCCCAGAGGAGGCGGTCACGGTGGGAGGGAGTGCTCAGCCCCAACCTCAGAGCCAAGTGTAGACGTGGCAGCTGGACCAGCTGCAGGCAAGGGAGGGCAGGCAGGGTGGGGCCCAAACCCAAACCCAACCCCCAAGCCCTGTTCCCAGCTATCCTCCAGCTAAGCCTGGCCCTGCCCGCCCTTTTTATTCCCCATCTGGATTTGAGATGAGGGCGCTGGGCCTAATAATAGCCAAATGGCAGCCAAGGCCATGCCTGGAGCCACAGCTGTTGGGGGTTGGGGGTCCCTCATTTTGTCATGTTGGCTTTGAATAGCCTTCAGAACATTAAAAATAATAGCAACTGCTTATGAAGCTTGTACTATGTACCAGGCACCATATAAAACATAGCTCAAGGTAATTCATTTGTTCCTTACAACTACCTCTATGGGAAAAGACTGTTATTAGCCCTTTGGATGGATGGAAACACTGAGGTGCAGAGAGTTAAGCCACTTGCCCCCGATGATTATATGAATTTGGCTGCTTCAGAAAATGCCGAGTATGAACGTTCCCTCCTGGCCACTCTACCAAGTTCTTTTCACGTAGTTTCCTGTTGATTCCCACAGCATTATGACACAGATCCCAATTTATTTAAGTGAGGGAAAAATGACGTCCAGAGAGAAAA
The DNA here is from genome assembly GCA_963574575.1 of Galagoides demidoff. Classification (NCBI taxonomy): domain Eukaryota; kingdom Metazoa; phylum Chordata; class Mammalia; order Primates; family Galagidae; genus Galagoides; species Galagoides demidoff. The sequence goes on along the minus strand of CAUYQV010136418.1, from coordinate 3,067 downwards.
CTGACTTACCTAATGTCACACAGTTACAATGGACAACCCTAGAGCTTTCTAACTTTAGAGAGGTTAAGACCTTAGCTGCTAGAATCAGACAAACCTGAGTATAGTGGTGACATCACCACTCCTTAGCTGTGTGGTCTTGGCAAGTCATATCATTTGTCCAAGCCTCTGTTTTCTCCTCTGTAAAATGGAGCTTGGTTGAGATGATACTAATAGTACTTGACAGCTACTAAGCCCGCCTTGTGTGTAGTAAGTAACTTGAATCATGTGTTTACATTGTACATTCCCTTTTTCAGTTCTCATACCAGCTCTCAAGGTAGAGATTCATCTCTTCTCATAACTGTTTTTTTTTTTTTTGAGACAGAGCCTCAAGCTATCCCCCTAGGTAGAGTGCTGTGGCATCACAGCTCACAGCAACCTCCAACTCCTGGGCTCAAGTGATTATCCTGCCTCTGCCTCCCAAGTAGCTGGGACCACAGGCGCCCACCACAACACCCGGCTATTTTTTGGTTGCAGCCATCGTTGTTGTTTTGGCAGCCTGGGCTGGATTAGAACCCACCACCTTAGGTGTATGTGGCTGGCACCTTAGCCCCTTGAGCCACAGGCACCGAGCAGTCACACCTGTTTTATAGAAGAGAAATGTTTCAGTTTCAGAGAAGGGAAAGGTGAGTTAGGATTTGAGCCCAGAAGGGAAGGGGTGAATTAGGATTTGAGCCCAGCATTGTGATTCCAGAGGTTGAGTTATTCCCCCTTTATACTTTGCATCCTAATACTGAGGCAGAGGGGGGGTGTGGGGTATACCTGACTCACCCTGTGAAGTAGGTCTCTGGGGTCATCTGACATACAAAGGCCAGGAGAGGAAGGCTGTCTGCCAGGCCAGGTCACTTTAGTCACAGCCTTTCTGGACTTGGAGCTTAAGGTGTTCTCTAGCCCCAAGTTTATAAAAAGATGCCCTATTGTTTCAAAGCCTGGAGTAAGATCTCTCTCTCTCTCTCTCTCTATATATATATATATATACATATATATATATATAGGCTGCCTTAGTAAAGATCTATATATATATACTTTTTTTTGAGACAGAGTCTCAATATGTTGCCCTTGGTAGAGGGCCGTGGCATCACAGCTCACAGTTAAACTCTAGGGCTTAAGAGATTCTCCTGCCTCAGCCTCCCAAGTAGCTGGGACCACAGGTGCTCACCACAATGCCTGGTTATTTTTTTGTTGCAGTTGTCATTGTTGTCTAGCTGGCCCGGGCCAGGCATGAAACTGCCAGACTCGGTGCATGTGGCTAGCTCTGTAACCACTGTGCTACACGTAAGCCAAGCCAAAAAGATCCGTATTTTTGAACTCCTTCCTCAAGAATCCTGGATGCTGAATTCTAGCTTTAGCTGGAAGAGGTGGGGAGATTCCTCCTAGCAAAAGAGGTCAGGACCAATCCACAGAGTCACTAGGGAAGGCTGGGGAATAAAGGGAGCTTGTGGTCTTTCTTCCCTTCTCTTCCTTGAGATGGTATTTCACTCTGTTGCCCAGGCTGTAGTGCAATGGTATAATCATAGGTCACTGCAACCTCAAACTCCTGGCTCAAATGATCCTCCCACCTCAGCCTCCAGAGTAGCTGGAACTCCAGGTAAATGCCATCACACCCAGAACATTTTTTATTTTTTTTTTAGGAACAGGGTCTCACTATATTGCCCAGGCTGACTCTAATTCCTGGGATCAAGCAATGGTGTAAACTACCATGCCTGGCCCCTAATTCATCAGTTCACTGGGCACCTCACCTCCCCAAGCCTCAGTTTCCTCAAAAATTGAGGAAATTTTCTTTCTTTTTTTTTTGTCACTTTGTCACCCTTGGTAGGTGCTGTGGCATTATAGCTTATAGCAACCTCAAACTCTTGGGCTCAAGTGATCCTCTTGCTTCCTGAGTAGCAATCCTCAAGCCTCCTGTGTAGCTGGGACTACAGGCACCCTCCACAATGCTTGGTTATTTTTAGCAATGGGGGTCGCATCTTCCTCAGGCTGTTCTTGAACTCCTGAGCTGAGGCAATCCACCTGCCTTGGCTTCCCAGAGTGCTAGGATTACAGGCATGAGCCACTGTGCCTGGCCCATGTGAATTGTTTTGACCAATAGAATATAGTGGAAGTGACACTGCTAGTTCTGAGCCTAGGCCTTAAGAGTTCTTGTAGCTTCCACTCATTCTCTTAGAAAACTTCCAATTGTCATGTGTATAACTCTCAACTATTCTGTTTGAGTATAAGAGACCACTGGACCAGAGACTACTTGTCCTGGCTGAGGTTATCCTACTCAGCCATCAGCTAAACTAATAGCTGACCACATAAATAAATGAGCCCAACTGAAACCAGGAAAACCCAGCCCAAAGTGCCAATCTATGAAATCATGAGCTAGATAAATAGTTGCTGTTTTAAGGCACTAAGTTGTGGGATGGTTTGTTATGCAGCATTGTTGTGGCAATTGATAACTGAGACATAGTTTTATTCAGTGTAATTGATGCCAACTGCTGTAACAAACCAAAAATCTCAGTGGGTTAGCCCTGTTGTCTCCAACCCCCAGGCTGTGGACTGGTACTGATCCAAGGGCTGTTAGGAACTGAATCCCACAGAAGAAGGTGAGAGACAGGCAAGTGAGTGAAACTTCATCTGTATTTACAGCTGTTGCCCATTGCTTACATCATTGTCTAGGTTTCACCTCCTATCAGATCAGCAGTGGCATTAGATTCTCATTGCAGTGCAAACCCTACTATAAACTACACCTGTGAGGGATCTAAATGGTGCAGTCCTTTTTTTTTTTTTTTTTTGAGATGGAGCCTCAAGCTATCCCCCTGGGTAGAGTGCTATGGCATCACAGCTCATAGCAAACTCCAACACCTGGGCTCAAGCCAGTCTCCTGTCTCCGCCTCCCCAGTAGCTGGGACCACAGGCGCCCGCCACAACGCCCGGCCATTTTTTGGTTGCAGCCATCATTGTTGTTTGGCGGGCCCGGGCTGGGGATTTGAACCCGCCACCTTAGGTGTACGTGGCTGGCGCCTATTGTTACCAATTGTAAAAGCTGGAG
>CAUYQV010136417.1:0-14051 GCA_963574575.1 Galagoides demidoff | reverse complement strand
AAGTGTGCTCCTCAATCTTCTCTCTTGGCTCTGCTCCAAACCATCAGCTAATTAGCTAAACTTCTGTCCTTTCAGCCTCCTTCTGGACGGGAGCTTCTGTAAAAAGCTGGCTGCAGTCCGCCATCTTGGCTCCGCCCCCTCAATCCATTTACTCTTAAAAATAAAAGTAATCACATATTTGGATTTAACCCACCACCTCTCTATTTGTTTTGTATTTAGCAATGTTTGCTATAATTCCTATTCATTTTGGTTACTCTCATGTTTCCTTTTTCTATTAGTCTTCATTCTTTCCTGTATTTTCACTTTTTTCCTTTTCAGAGCTTTTTTCTTCTTCCCGAAGATTATGCCTTACAGCTCAGAATAAAATAGTTTGGCTAGTCACAAAATAGCTAAGTAATTTTTTTATTTGGCCAGAAAAATCTTTGCATTTTGCCATTGTTTGTGTAAAATTTTGAAATCGACTATTTAATTCTATGTTGACAATAATTTTCATTTAGTGCTGGGAAGATGTATTTCCTTTATCTTCTGTTTTTCACCACTTCTTTTAAGAAAAAGGTTATCAAGAAGCACATTTTCCAGTTCCATCCATGTGAACATGAAGGAGGTAAAGTCTCCGTTTTTCTTTAGGGCTGCATAGTATTCCATGGTGTACATATACCACAGTTTATTGATCTAAACCACACCTTAGACCGTCTTCAGATGCTGTGCTCAGGTGTGAAGTGTGCTGGGACTCCTTTGTCACCAGTAAAGTGAACTGATGGTGTCAGACAATGACTGGGCTGTCAGCGGGCATGTCAGGGAGGCTGCTGTTGCTAATTCCACGCCCACGGCCTGCGCTGAACAGTCCTTCTTGAAGTAGCAAGGGGGGTAGAATTAGATTTGGGGCACTAAGTCCTGCCCTTAACACTGGTTATTTCCACTGTCGTGTGACTCCTGTGAATGTTGGCGGGTGCTAGAGTGTAACTAGTAGTGTGATCAATAGCTTTACGGAAGACGCCTTAACAGGCTCCAAGTTCAAATAGGATGTCTTTCTGCCCCAGACCTTTCCCTCTACGAGGTGCTCAAGGCAGTAACAGCGTCTTACCAGCTTTCCCAAATGCTCCAGCTGGGAGCCCCAGGGCTGCCCTTAATTTATCTACGGATTCTTGCTTCTAGTTGCTAGAGGGAACGCTCAAAAAGGCTTTTGAAGAGAGGCCATAGATTGGTCTAACTTGAATTCCAGCCTCTGACTTAGCTGCATTAATGATTCCAACGATATTTCTGAGCATTTGCTCTTCACGCCTCCTCTCCTGGCTCTGACTTTCTCTGGTCTGACTTCATTCTCAGGCTGCTGCTTGCTATTTGGAAAATACACCCAGCGGGAGCTCTGGGGTTAATTCATTCTTACATTTTTGTATTAAAAAGAACAAATCATCATTTCATCGGTTCTAGAAACTCCCTGGCAGTTTCCACTTGGCTATGCCAGAGACACGTCTTATCACTCAAGCCCAACAAGATGAGCCACTCTAACGGGCCAGGCTGGAGTGCACCCTGCCCCCGCTCGTCCACACGACGGAGGCCTCTGCAGAGCCCCGAGGAAGACGCTGAGAAGCGGGAGGGGGACGGGGTCAGGAGCAACCATCCTTCTTCCCTTTTACATCATCATATCTCTGTGTAGTCTCCTCCTTTGAATTCCATGAGATTGTCTTAGTTCAGGCCCTTGTCACCTGATCTCTGAGTTGTCCTCTGCGAATTCAAACATCCTCCTGACAGCTTCCTGCCGGGTCTTCTCCGTGTGCATCCCCCAGGACACGCACTGGTCTGCAGAGACTCCGCCAGGAGCACCAGCTCCCTGATGCCTCCACACAGCCTGCTCAGCACCTGTCTCCTGTTCATACGTGGAAACCACTCTTCACCCGTCAGCCAAGATGCATGCAAGACGATCGCCCATCCCACTGGGTGCTTTGGGGCTTGCAACTCCACCAGCAAAAGAGAACTCGGGATTAACTTCTAATCAACAGGATTGGCAACAGGAGCGTGTCTGAGAACTCTGAATCTGGGGGAGAAAAGGTGAGGCAGCTTTCGCCGTGTTAGCTGGGACACTTGCCTCTGGGCCCTCGGCTACTGGTTAGGAAGTTCAGCTGTGTTGATGCCACTGGTCTGACAGGAAGCCCAGGCTGTGCAGAAAGGCCAGGTATAGCTGTCCACCCGATGTCCAGCGTCCACTGCTGGCTGACCAGCAGGGAGGTGACTCAAATGACTCCAGGCCCAGTGGTCAAGTTATGCAAGTTCTCAAGCCTTTGCAGCTGAGGTTCCAGATTTTTCCAGGAGGGAAAAGCCATGTCCCTGTCAGATAAACACATGTCAGATAAACCCAACCCATGGACTATGCAGACATGGTGAAGTGACTTGGATTCTGCTAAGTTTTGAGATTGTTTTTCATGAAGTAATAACATCTGGATCCCCCTCCTTGGCATCTTTTCTCCATCCCGTTGGTGGGAAACTTACAATCTTTTTTCTTATTCAAACTTCCATATAATAAATCCACCTGGTTGGCTTATTTGTGTGTATCTCAGCACCCTGAGCTCTGCTGTGAAATCCATGGGGGCAGAGAGCGTATCGCCTTTACACCTGCTCTCCTGAAAGCCGGCACATTCTAAACTAGTGCTCACTGGATGGATGAATCAATTACTGCAGGAACGAATAACATCACCCAGGATACTCCCATGAGATAGTTAGGATGTGGGACCTGGACATCTGAGGACAGGGGAAATATAAACCTCTGGAGGAATATCAATGGCAGCAAACAGATACCAGTAGTGGGGTACCAAATGTGAGCCTCGAGTTCCAGAGTCAGAGACCAGGACCTGGGTCCTGGATCAGAAGCACGTGTGGCTCAGAATCAGGGAAACTGGGGAAATTGACATGGAAGGACGCTGGTGCCTCAATGTAGCAAATTACAAGAAAACTGAGGTTCAAGATGGGACGTCCCAACTAAGAGGGAAATTTAGAATATGTTTAACACCGGGGAACACATCTGGCTGGGGGTTGAACCAGAAATTTCTTATTGTACAATTCCATGAACTTCCCAGCCCTTCCTCCCCAAATCATGTGTGACTGTCCTATGTGTGACTGTCATGCTGGTCCAGCTGGGCCTGGAGAGTGACAGAGGGCAGAGGCAGGGCCGCCTCCGGAGGCTGCTCTCTCAGGACGACCTCACAGATCCCATTCTCCAAAGGAACTTGGGTCGTCTTTCCTCTCCATTTTATTTCCTCCCTGGCCCATGACCCTGGGAGACGGAGAAGCTCCTTTCATAATTGTATTTCCTTCGGCTGTTCACTTTGTGCCAGGAACAGACAGGGACTGTGGCTCCAGAAAATGAGGACAAGAGGGTTGAATCCGAAGAGTAGGATGCCTGCTTCTCATGTTCCCTCCGAGCTGGTGGTGAGTGTCCAGGGTTCACCCCAAGGTCCAGGGAGAAGGGACAGCAAGGAAGAGAGGCCAGTCCGTGGTCCCATCAGGGGACGCTCTGCCCAGTAACCACCAGACTCGCATGAGTATGGACCCCTTAAGACCTGACATGAGTCTCCCAAATTAAATCAGCAATCTTTATGGTGGGTTTATTTAACCATATTCAGGAACTTGATGACTGTGTCATGAAGACAGTATATTTTTCAATGGCGTAGGTCTCTGCACCTACATTAAACCTCTTCTTCCCATAGTTAAAGGAAACAAGTCAGGTTTCCTGGCCCTGCCTTACATCGTCTCCTTCCCACTAAGTGACCTACCTGCTCTCCTCCTCCTCAGGAATGTTCTCTATCCTCTATCTTGTTGCTAACGTTCTTCCACCACACGTGCCAAGCTAAATCTTTTTCACCACTCAGGATTCAGGAGGTGCATCTTCTTGAAAGTCTTTTCAAACTGGGTGAGGGGGCATCTCAATCCAAGGTTTCCTAGCACTTGACAGTTCATGAAGGTTTTGTGTTAACTGCCCTTGCCCTGCCCAGAGAGGGAGAAACCAGCTATCTTAGTTACCAGGTACCAAGGAGAGCTACGGTGCTTGGGTTCCATCAATGGACAAACACCACCACCTCCCCATTCCTTTCAAGCACAGTCTCCCCTTTAATTCCTGTGAGACTGATTATTAGAGCCTCAGAGAATCTCGGGGAACTTCGCTGACAAGCTCAGCACCATTCCTTCTGCATTTAGGCCACAGCACAACGGAGCAAAGTTTCACAGACTCAATGGAAAAACTCGGGCTGAGCTTTTCATTTCTCAGTTTTTTTCTTTTTTTGCCTTTGGCCACCCTTGACAGACGATTTGACTCAACACACAAACTTGTCTGAGGCTCTTGGCTTCAAGAAGAACCTCCAGAATTCTGAGTCCTCCCCAGCAATGCTCTTGCTTCAGCCTCACCTTGACTAAATCTATCAGTTGCTGATATAATATCAGATGGAAAATAAAAGTGACCGAATGCATGAAATGAAAAAGTCCATCATGAGGTCCCTGGTTTGTAAACATTTAAATTAAACTCTTCGAATATTATGTCCAAGAGTTCAGATTAAATAAAAACTGGAAAAATATAATTGCATATCCATTTATTTGGTTGGGTTGACATTTCACTGAACCATCACCATCTTCCACATCTTCTTCTTTTAAGACAGAGTCTCACTATGTCACCCTCAGTAGAGGGCTGTGGTGTCACAGCTCGCAGCAACCTCAAACTCTTGGGCTCAAGCAATCCTCTTGCTTTAGTCTTCCTAGTAGTTGGGACTACAGGCCCCCACCACAAAGCCCAGCTAGTTTTTTTTTTTTCTATTTTTAGTACAAACAGGATCTCATTCTTGCTCAGGCTGGTCTCCTAACTTCTGAGCTCAAGCAACCCACCTGCTCAGGCTTCCAGATCTTATGCACAGGGCTTAGCTTCAGGGCAGAGAATCCAGGGTTAGTATTTGGGGGCATTCTCTCCCAGACTCTTCTCTCTGCAAACACAGCAGAGAATCTTAGATTACCCTTCTCTCCCCTTTTGAACTCTCTCAGAAATGCTGCCCTGGAGACCAAAGACAGGGCTCAGCAGCCAGCTGATCTGGTCTTTCCTCTAAAACCCACTCCAGCACCCAGATCCCTCCCTGCCATGAAAGCAAACCAGCCCCACACTGTATTATGGTGTCAGGAGAATGAAGACTCAGCACAAACAGCAAAGTAAAGTTATTCTCCTTCTCCTGAGCCAGCATTGTGTCCCCTTTTTGGAGAACCCTTGTTGTGTCTTGAGCTCTCCAGTTACAGTGTGATGTACACCGCTGTTTAATGCCTAATTCTGAAGAGATAAAATGACATCTATGTCTTGCACAGAGAGAGCCTGAAGCTCAATGTTCTCAATCAATTTCAGCAAATTTTTACAGTGAACGCGTGGAAACATGAGGTCTCGGACTTGATGATAAAAGACTCACATTTCTATTCTTTCCCCTCATATCCTCAAAATCAGGGGTGAGGGTGGGAAAACAATGGAGAGAGGGTGGTGACCAACACTGCACCATCACGGACCTGGAACCAAGAACCCTGGCAGGTGGACGCATCACTCTTCCTCCGAGGGCAGTGCCCACAGCAAACCACCGACAGGACCAGCGCCAGGAGGGAAGACCCTGACTTACATTGTTAGTTTATTCACAAATTTATCAACAATCATTTATTGCGTCAGGGACTGATGGTTTACAAGCCTAAAACTTATAAAAAGAGGAAGGAAAGAGTGAGGAAGTCTTTATAGATAAATCAAGATTAAGTTCCCAAACAAAAGTCAGGAGACTGAGAAGTCTGGAAGAGGAAGCAGGGGCAGCTTGCCCATCAGCTGGCCAGGGTCACATGTCCAGGAGTGCAGGCCAGAGCGCTGAAGGGTTTAACTCAAAGTGAATTCGTCTTTGGAATATCTGTTAACTTTAATTTTGTCAGGGTCTTACTCTGACCTTGCATCGCTGTACCTGAAGTAATTTCACATTCGTCACTCTAGTTAGTTACCAAAGCGGGGTGGGCAATGTGCAGGGCGTGACCTGCTCAAGGTCATTGCTGTCTGGCACTGTCCGAACTGAATCAAAATGCTGGTTTTTATTTCTTTGCAGTGCGCTCAGCTTTCATCTAAGTAGTTCATGTACAGTCAGCACAGCCCTCCTCTTAGATCTGTGTATAAAGGGACGTATAAGTAGACAGAGCGACTTGATTCTCTTTGGAATCTTCCCCTCTATGGAGACATGTCACTCACAGCCTGAAATCTTTCCCATCAGAGCTTGACTCTGTTGTTTATTTTCATCCCAAAATAGCACAAGAGTGATTTTTCTATTATCTTTTACCTTATTATTTTTTTTCTCATAGTGGGAAAATCCTCCTGTGAAATGCCCTGGAAAACAGGAATCGGGACTTTGATTAGCAGTAGGTTGACTCTATTTGGTGGCAGTGTAAATTAATCTCTCAATGTTCAGAAAGTCCTGTGCCCGCGGGATCTGATCTTTTGTGTACTTCAAAGCACTTCCCCTATGTCTGAGAATCTGTGAAGATTCCGTGTGAAACACTTAAGAGGAACAGCTTTGGTTATACACAACCAAAGGCAGGCCTTTGAGGTCAAATTGGCTTTTTTTTTTCATGTTGTTTTATTTAGAATCAAAGAGATTCAAAATCCTGAGCACGCATTAGCATTCCAAACTTTGTCCTAGGTATGCACCTGCAGAAACAGCACACCTCTCTTCTGCCCTGCCCCCTCCATATCTGACTTACTCTTCCTCATCAATCAAATCATTGATTAATTTCTCTTCTGTAGGAAACAGAAATCGTGACTCTTTCTACATTTTCCATCATTCAATACTCAACCCATGTTAGACACCAAAGCCTCCTTTCATCCCCACTGTTCCTGTAGCTTCTGTACATAAGTCCTATTAGTAACCGTCACCCTGAGTGTTAATTATGCACTTTACTCTCTCCAAGTAGACTGTGTGCTCCTTGAGAATAGGGACGAAAGCCTTGTCACCTCTATCAATTAAAATGATTGACAGAATATTCAGTGTTTAGTAAACCCTCAGAGCAGATTTATGGAATGGATGAAGGGGGAGTGATGGAAAGAATAAATGAACGATCTCACTTAACATCCAGAGCAATCTTTCATGAGAGATGATAGCACATCAAGTTTTGAGACGGGAATTCTAAAGATCAGAATGCTTGATGCATAATAATGGCTCTACAGAAAAATACAAACTGCAAGAGTAAAACTAAAATTCAAGGTTTTTATCATTTCAAAATCTGCCTCTACGTAGAAGATGCAGATTAACGTTAGATTTGTTAGTGTTCGATGCAGGAAGCAGATAAAGTTAGAAAAAATATAGTTCTGATTCCTGATTCTTGTACAAGTATATAACCCGTCAAGTATAGCTTGGTAGAGACTTTTTTTTTCTTTAATGCCCGATGTTTGAAAACTAAGGGAACTCTGGAAGAGAATTCTCAGTACTTTCATTGAAATTGAGAAGGGATCTGTCAACTCTAAGCTCCTAAGAGCTCAAAGGCCTATGACCCAGTGTTAGAAATAATAAGGGAGGATTATGGAAGACGATTCCCACGTTCTGGGAATAGACTAGGTGATTTCCAGGGAGCGTTGGTTTTGAGGCATGTGGGATTGATGGCTCACTGATCTGTGGGGCCAGGGGATCCAAGACGCGAAATCCGGCAGCCCCCAAGCCAGTCCCATTTGCCTCATTGGAGTTGCCCTTGACCATCTGCTCACTCTGTCTCCAAGACACCAAGCATTTAAATGAGAATACACTTTCTCACAAGTGATTTCTCTCCAATTATTTTAAAGAATAGCATCATAATTTTAAAACAGAAATGAAAATAGCTCATATAATAACAGTAAATTATATGCATTTCATAACTGGCTTAACACAGTTTCAGAGTATAAATGATTAGTATGAATACAAGGTATGGTCCTAATTTGTCTTGTTTATCAGGCGCTCTATTGTAGTAAAACAATCTGGGATGTGGTATTTGAATACTTGGAGTGGAGCCCCACTCTGTTATTTCATAATTACGTGAATGTGGGCACATCTCTTAGTTTCTCTGAGCCTCAGATCCTCAGCATGTAAGATACGAATCCCAGTCCCTGTCTCCCATGGTGAGTAGTGGGACTGAATGAGACAAGTTGGTTGCCAGACTTCCTATATCGACTCCGCAGCTGAGTTTTGTGATGTTAGGTGAGTTGTGTAATCTGGCCCTCATTAAGTCACCTGTGAAGCAGAAAAACCAGCAACCATCACACAGGGTTGTGAAAAGTAAATAAATTAACATAGCCATGTACCCATCACGGCATTTTATTCAACTATGGACGAAACGTAGAACGGCAGTCCATGAGTTTATTTATTTATTTTTTATTAAATCATAGCTGTGTACATTAATGCAATCATGGGGTACAATGTGCTGGTTTTATATACAATCTGAAATATTTTCATCACTTAAGTCATGGAAGAAGCCCAAGTGCACCTTGGTCCATGACTTTTAGTGGCGCTTCCATCTTCTATCACCCTACCTTTGCTGCCCCCTTTCTGTGTTTAGACGTGTTTAGATGCACACACACTCACACACACACTCTCACACACAAACACACTCACACACACTCACACACACACTTCTCATTGCATCACGGCTGCCCACAGTGCTCAGCAGAGTAACAGGCTATGTGGTGGGTAGCCCAGAACACCAGGTTAGACCCTACAACCTGAGTGTGTAGCAGGCTAGACCGTGTAGGCAGGTTTGTGTGGGTGGACGCTCTGCTGGTCACATAATGACCAGTCCTGCTGGACATATTCTCAGCTGGGTCCTCTCTCTCCGAGAAGCATGACAGCGTATGTGAAACCCAAGAACTCCTGAACTGTAGCAAGTGTTGTCAGAGTGTTGTTTTGTTTATTTTTTTCCTCCCTTCTTCTCTAACTGGCAGCTTCTTTCATCATCAAATGTGGACTCAGAGTGCCCATTACAAGTGCCCATTGGCCCAGGCATGATTAATGAGCTGTGGTATATGTATACCACAGATACTATTAAGCCATAAGAAGATGGAGACTTTATATCTTTCATAAAGATGTAATGTCTTTTTATTATTATTATTAAATCATAGCTGTGTACATGCAATCATAGGGTACAGTGTGGTGTTTTCATATACATTTTGAAATACTCTCATCAAACTGGTTAATGTGGCCTTCATGTCATTCTCTTAGTTATTGAGTCAAGACATTCATACTCTGCTTTTAGAAAGATTCACTTGTACCCTTGTAGGATAAACCATAGAAGTGACCCCTCCAATCACCCTCCCTCTACTCATCCACCCCCCTTCCCTCCCCTCTCCCTCCCCCAAGATACAATGTCTTTACCACATTTTGGGGATTTTTTTGGGTGGAGTTGAAGCACATTCTTCTTAGTAAAGTATCACAAGAATGGAAAAGCAAGTATCCAATGTAATCAACACAAATGTAAAGATAGTAGATGAACTAACACAGGTTCACATAGGAGAAATACTCAATCTGATTCAAGCTGGGGGGAGGAGGAAGGAGGGGAGGGGCAAGGAGGCTGGAGGGGAGGGGTGTGCTCCCACCTCATGGGCACAGTGTAAAGGTGTGAGGCACAGCTCCTGGGGGTGGGACACAACTGGAACAGGGCCCTTACGTAACAGACGCAAACACTGTAACCACATTGTTTGTGTGTTCACATTGTTGTACCTGCGAGTGGAATTATAGAGAAACGCCAGCACACTGAGTTCGAATTAAGCAAGGGTCCTTTATTAGGACAGCCAGTCAAGAGCAGGCTCACGCCACAAAGTCTCTTGACCACCTTGAAGCAGGGGTCCAACGTTTTTATATGGCACTTCAATCACAACGTTAATATGAAATAAAAAAGTAAAATTTTCGTATGAAAAAAAGGAAGGAGAGTTATGTGTTCATCATGTGCTATAGCTTGACAAAAACCTTTTTTTGTTAATATTACGATGTAGCATCTTGTTACATGGCCCTAAATGATGTTTCTCTCTCCATCTCATGCTTTAAAAAAAAAAAATTAGACAAAAAGACTGGTGTCCAGTAACTTTCAGGCAGTGTTTTATCTAACACACTTGACAGGACATTGCATTAACGAGACCTGTGCACTGGATCTCAGCGGTCAGTGTCAAGGGCACGCTGCCCACCTGCACTCAGAGGCAGGCCTGCTCTCAGAAAGAGCTAGACGGCCTCTGAAACGTTGACAGCAGCTCCCAAAGCTCCCACAACCTTTCCACAAGCACCTGACATTTGCAGTGTAAATGGGTTAGGGATGAGGGGTAAATGCAGGGGCCGGGCTGGCAGCTCAGCCGGGCACAGGACAGGCGATTTCTCTCATGCTTTCTACCACCACATATGTTTACTCTGTCCCAGAAAAGCAATAGCCAAGTGTTAGAGGAAAGAAAAACAGCTCAGAGCCCAAAGACTAGGATTCTAGCCCTGCCCCACACATCGTATTTGCATCATGGGGACAGCCCACATGACCTTTCTGGACCCCTGTCACCACTGCTTTTTACATGTGAAATGGGGAAAGTGGCCACCTCCCAGGTGAATACTGTAGATAACACTGCTTTGAAAATTCTACTCAGCCTCCCAGTGTGATGGTCAAGCAAGGGTCCTCAGACTGCGGGCCCTGGGACGAGTCGGCTGCTAAGCAGCACAGGCAGCGGTGGCAAAAAATCCTGGCGGGCCGGATAAATGTCCTAGGCAGGTCACATGTGGCCCGTGGGCCGTAGCTTGAGGACGCTGATGGTGATGATCATACACTGATTATTGCTACCACCTGTGTGAGGTGTGAGGGAGACAAAATCTGGTCCTCAGTCTCAAGGGTCTAACAATTTCAGCCTTTCAGCTGGAGAAAAGAAAGAGTCGTGTGATACCTGGGTAGTGAGTGAGAAGAGCTCTAACCCCCTTAAAACCCACCTCAGAGAGCATAATCGGAATCACTAGTAATGGGGAGTGACGTTTCTCAAACTCACCGGGAAGTCCCAGTAACGCTCGTGGAAAGGTCTCTGGAGCATCTGAGGGTGGTCCTGCCTTCCCCTGGTGGGTGTTTATGGCGAGTGCTTCTCAGGCCTCTTCTGTCACTGGTGGAGGGGCTGGTGCTTAGTTGTCCAATTTGGGACCAGAGTGCTCCTGCCGTGGAACCTGTTTGTGTGGCAGGCACTGACCCTCATGGCTCTCATCTGCCCTCATGGCTCATGTCTGACCCACATCCAGTTCACGCCTGCCTGACCACTGCTTTGATGCCCTGGCCTGGCCTTGTAATCTTCCGGGGCAGACCGGCCCGGGGAGTCCTTGTTTATCAGCTGTTTATCAGGGCACATCCCACAGGAAACAAGTGCAAAGACTTCCACCTGTAGCTCCTGGGCAGGGAAAGTGCCAGGGGTCAGGAGGGTAGGAACGAAGAGTCAGGTGGAGAGAGAGGGCAACCGGCACCTAGCAGCCTATGTAAGGGCGTGGTTGGGACCACTTTAAGTTCAAGGCCAAACGCCTGCATGGTCTGTTTAAAGGACACAGCTGGAAAGAAGCAGGGAGCAGGTGCAAGAGACACCTCTGCATTCTCATCTCTGGCCACTAGGAACTCTGACAAGGGTGACTGCGTCCTGCATGTGGTATAAGAAAGTTAAGTGTGTTCAAAATAGATGCTGAGGCAACTTGAAATTATTCCCATGCACTAGAGGCCCCTGGCTTATTGTAGGCACTCAATAAATGTTTCAGGGAAAGAAAAAAAACAAAGAAAAAGGAACCACAGAGAGCTGTGTACGGTGGTGTAGTAGGGTGGCGGGGGAGGCGGGGGCCCAAGGTGTCCTTTAGCACCCGGCTGGCCTCTGTGCCTCCCAGCATACACCTTGGGCATAGTCAGTCACCACGCAGCGTCCCTGCCTCTGCTTAAGCACCGACAGAGCGTCGCTCACCTGCTGGGCAGCGCCGGCTACATGGACTTCAGGGATGATGCTGTCCCTGGTTCTCCTTGGCTGGACTTGACTCACATACGGCCCAACTGTACGTTTGCCAGGTAGTGGTGGCGTGTCATTCTGGGGCCAAATGCTTACATTTTATGACTTAAAAGAGGAGAGAAAGCTTCTCTCTGTGGCCATCTATAAAGTCCCAGGGAAGGCTCTGATTCGCTGGGGTTGAATCTTCTGTTCCTCCTTGGGGCCCTTGCTGACGTCAAGAGGATGGGCCAAAACAGCTGTTGCTGAGGGTGAGAGGTCTGGGCCACCGGCTCCTGAGGTTGTCACCCACACCTACACCACGCAGAGGAAGGCAGGAAAGAAAAGGAAAGGTCTGA
The DNA here is from genome assembly GCA_963574575.1 of Galagoides demidoff. Lineage (NCBI taxonomy): Eukaryota > Metazoa > Chordata > Mammalia > Primates > Galagidae > Galagoides > Galagoides demidoff. The sequence goes on along the minus strand of CAUYQV010136417.1, from coordinate 1,724 downwards.
GTGAGACAGAAGCAGAGAAGGATCTTCAGGAGATAAAAACAACAGTTGTTTGTTATTGGAATCACTGTGACTCAGTACGTGGCAGATACGGAGAGATGTCCCCTGACTGGATTTGCAGAGGATGCAGGTTGGCGTCTCTCTCTCTCATCCCCACAGTGACTTCTGTGATACGTAGAAGAACCCTCGTGTGTCACATGACTATGAGTTCATTCCGTGTTTGAGACCTGGACTCTCCAATCTCTGCTTCCGTGGCATACTTCCAGAAAAAAGTGTATTTTGATGAAACGTGTACCACACACAGCAGTGGACGCGGACTGTTCAGCATCTGAAACTCACCTGGGCGGGAGTCCTGCTCTATCGCTGACCCGACGCTGCTCAGAAACCGTCTTTGATCATCTCTGTGCTTTTTTTTTTCTTCATTTATTAAATGAGAAGAGTATTCTTAGTTGCCTTATAGTTTATTTTATTTGACAAACAATGAGACATGAATGAGAGGGTGAAGGGAGCAGGGTTCAGTAAATCAGAACTTTGCAAGTCAGAACTCTGCCAGTCAGTACAGCGCCTGGCACAGGCTGGAAGTTCCATCAGTTGTCTGCTGATAAAACTGAACTTCTGAGATGTGTGATTTTTTTTTGCTCCAACTCATCCTCAGAGCCTTTTCCCAGTGGCACTGTGTGACTCTGGCAGTAGCACACGGGCACACTCTTAGTCACCCACATCGTACATGTAAAAGTTTACCCCTGGCAATTTCTAGTAGCATACTAAAAAAAATTTCAGGATTCTTGGTTCTAACCTAAGTTTTACTTGCATATTATTTATGGAGAAAGTTTCTTAAGCAACTTAGTCATTTACACTGGACATTAATGAGGTTATTGATATTATTTAAGAGAGTTTTAACCAGCATGTGCTGTAATAAAACTTTGAATTTCTCCCACAAAGCATTTAAAATTATAATAAAATGATATCTAGTTTTATTCTGTTTAAAACCTGTCTTCACTCGGTTTTGCAGGCCCTTTGTATATGCACCTGCTTGCAGTCTGCACTGAAGGCACTTCTGGGGTCTGACTTGCTTGCTTGTTGTGGAACGAGTAAGTGAATTAATTAACTGTACACTCCTTTCCAGCTGTTAGCCGCCTTCCATGGTAAGCTGGTAATAAGCTAATCACAATCACATCACTTCTTCAGCAAAGCAGGTCTAGCAGGTCTAGCAGGACCAGTGCTTGCCAAAATTCAAAGCAGTTGGTTGCTAGAAGTCTTTTTTTTTTAAATATTTTTTTTCTTTTATTAGATCATAATTGTGTACATTAATTTCTATCATAGGATACAGTGTGTTGCTTCCATATGCAGTTTGGGAAACTCTCATCCAACTGGCTAACATAGCCATCATGTCTTTCTCATAATTGTTGTGTTAAGACATTTATATTCAACCTTTAGACAAATTCGCATGTACCCTAATAGGATAAATTATAGGCGTGATCCCCACAATATCATTCTCTTCACCTATCCTCCCCCCTCCCCTCCCCCCTCCCCTCCCCCCTCCCCTCCCCCCTCCCCTTTCCCCATAGTCTAGGGCTCCATTTGGATTGTAGCCCAATTCATAATTGCCAGATCATGGAAGAAGCCCAAGTGTCCATCAATCCACGAATGGATCAATAAACTGTGGTATATGTACACCATGGAATACTGTGCAGCCCTAAAGAAAAACGGAGACTTTACCTCCTTCA
>CAUYQV010136408.1:0-32613 GCA_963574575.1 Galagoides demidoff | reverse complement strand
AGCAACCTCCAACTCCTGGGCTCAAGCGAGTCTCCTGCCTCCGCCTCCCAAGTAGCTGGGACCACAGGCGCCCGCCACAACACCCGGCCATTTTTTGGTTGCAGCCATCATTGTTGTTTGGCGGGCCCTGGCTGGGGATTCGAACCTGCCACCTTAGGTGTACGTGGCTGGTGCCTTAGCTGATTGAGCCACAGGCACCGAGCCTTAATGTTACTTCTTGGGAACTTTCCCTTCCTGATTATCTCCACTCTTCTGTATTTTAACCCCACTGTTTCTATATGTTTCTTCATATCTGCATGAAAAGTATACACATTTTTTCCCCATCTTTTCCCTAACACTAGTCTCATACGCTTTTCCAGTTACCATGTTCTTTCTCTCTATTTTGACAATGATCACATTTTTCCATTTATTATTTCTCCTTTCACATCTCCTACTCAGTCCTCACACAATTGCAATCTAGTTTTTTTCTCTACTGCTCAACTGAAACTCTGCCCTCAAGGTCGCCAAAGGCTCCATACTCCCTAACAATAAATAAATAAATAAATAAATAAATAAAACAGTTTAATTTATAAAAATTTTATTTATACATGTTTTTAGGGAATTACGCTTCTTGTCCACTTTTTTTTTGAGACAGAGTCTTACTATGTCACCCTCAGTAGAGTGCTGTTGTGTCAGAGCTCACAGCAACCTCTAACTCTTGGGCTTAAGTGATTTTTTTGCCTCAGCCTCCCAAGTAGCTGGGACTACAGGCACCCTCCGCAATACTCAGCTATTTTTTGTTGCAGTTGTCATTGTTTAGCTGGCCCAGGCAGGGTACGAATCTGCCCCTTTGGTGTATGTAGTTGGTGCTGTAACCACTGTGCTACAGGCGCTGAGCCTTTATATCCACTTTTTTTTTTAATTTTTGCAGTTTTTGGCCAAGGCCAGATTTCAACCTGTCACCTCTGGTATATGGGGCCGGCACCCTACTCCTTTGAGCTATAGGCAGCGCCCTTTATCCACTTTTGATGGAAAAACTTTCCTTCCATGTGGTGGGATCTTTATTAGAATAACATTTCTGGCTTTTCCTTTCCCCACCCTTACTCATTCTTGCCCTTCTTTCTTTTCTTTTTGGAAGATGGCTTTCACACAGAGAGCTGAGTCCTACTCTGCTTCTCTGTAACAATTTTTCAAGTATAGGCTGGAAAATGTTCTAGGTTTTAATTAGATAGTATAGTGTGTCAAATTTTGGTATTTGTTTTCAGAAATGCTTCTTGCCCAAAGATCTAAGTCATATTTTTCTGTGTCATATTTGTCAGTAACAAAAGTTATATATGTATCTCTCACCTGCTTTACTCTTTTTACACAGTTTATTCAGAACTTGGGTGGAAGATGATTGACATTTATTGGCCCTTTAAATCCCAACTCATATAATATCTTAATACATTTTGATTTCAAAATATTGACCATTACAACTAAAGGCTTCTTTCACTATGAACCCTAATCCCAGTCTCTTACCTATAGGTAATATATATTATCACTTTCTAGAACTTTTCTATGTAATACCTACATAAAAACATATCCAAATGTTCTGAACATTTTTTAGACTACTAAATGTTACCATAGTATATGTATTATTATGCAACTTTTTTTCTATAGTATGGCTTGCAGATTTTTCCATCTAAGTATATATCTATATCTTTCTTAATAATTTTGTATAGTATTTCATAGTCTTATAATATTATGTTTGTTTCTCTGGATGATTCTGAGAAGTAGACTCCTACGTCATAGGTGTTTTTCATTTTAATAGATGTTAGAAATCTCCTTACAAAGGGATTATATCATTTTATACTCATTAGTATATCACAGTCCCTTGTTCTATACACTTACCAGCAGTTCTGAGTATTTACATATTTCAACATATTTGCTAATCTATTAGATGGAAATTCTATCTCTTTTTAATAATAAATGATTGTTTGAAAATCTATTACATGATGTACTTTAGCAGGAAGATTACTGAAGATTATTACTGAATTATCAACAGTTTAGTTGATCATATTGATACTATAGGATAATTCTTAAGTAAAGTTCTTTTCAAAATAATCTAAACATTTATTTTCTAAAATATATTTAACCTATTTTTGTTAGTTTCCATTTGCAATTAATGCTGTCTTATTATTACTAATCCAGTTGAGGACTTACAGCTGTGGGAATAGGCACTGCAAATGTGACATTTCATTTTCTTAGCTAAGAATTTTTTCTTTCTCTAAAGTCGTATTTGAAAGATTTTCAAACATGTCTAGACCTTGCTAGTGTTAATATTTTTTGGGGGGAGGATTGACTTGTTCAACAGAAAAGAAAGTTAGATACACAGAATACATAAATCCAGATTGAAAAGTGAGAAGATGGCAATGAGTGAAAACATATGAACTGATTTCCTGTGTTAAAACTCCATTCTGTGCTACAGCAGATGCCATAATCTGGTTGCACTAAAGTGACCCTAAGCAGTATACACTTTAAATTAGTAATTTTATGTCAGTATCTTTTGTTCTCCAGCAGGGGTTTATTTTATTGAGATAACACTGTTAAAGTAACTTCATGCTCTCCAAAGCACCTTTAATGAGAAACCTTGATCTGGAGCTAAAGATTCAACCCTCAGTGAGCCAGTGACCAACTACATAAAAGTTCATGGTCCTAGAGGAGGGCTCCCTATCATCTTTAGTTTTGTAAACAGATAATAATTTCTTCTGAATTAAAACTTATCTGTCGTAAAAAACAAAACCGTCACTTGGTGTATATATCCCAAGTTGATAAGAAATAAGGGAAAATGGCTCAAAGGTTGTGCCTTTTTATTTGCAACTCCTGTTAAAGTTATGTGAGTTTTCTGGGATAGCAAATATAATGGTATTTAATATTTACCAGTCAATAAAAAGATCAATAACACATTTAAAAACTAGGCAAAGGACTTTAATGGACATTTCTCTAAAGAAGGTAAGTAAATGGCCAACAAGCTCATGAAAAGATGCTTAAAGGATTACCCTTTAGGGAAATGCAAATCAAAAACATAATGATACCTAGCTTCACACCTGCTGGAATGAATTAAATTAAAAAAAAATGGAAAATAAGTGTTGGTGGCTCGGCGCCTGTGGCTCAAGCAGCTAAGACGTCAGCCACATACACCTAAGGTGGCGGGTTCGAATCCAGCCTGGACCCACCAAACAACAATAATAGCTGAAACCAAAAAAAAAAAAATAGCCGGGCGTTGTGGCGGGCACCTGTGGTCCCAGCTACTTGGGAGGCAGAGGCAGGAGACTCGCTTGAGCCCAGGAGTTGGAGATTGCTGTGAAGAGTGAAGCCATAGCACTCTACCCAGGGGGACAGCTTGAGGCTCTGTCTCAAAAAAAAAAGAAAAGAAGTGTTGGTAATGTGGAGAAATTGGAGCCTTTGTACATTGCTGGTAGAAATATAAAATGGTATAGTCACTGTGAAAAACAAGTTGATACCTTCTCTAGTGTACCACTTTCATTCACTTCTCATTTCTTTTTTTCATGTGTTTTTTCTTAGTGGTTACCCTGGGTATTATATCTTAACTATACAACATACAAGCTTGAATTAATACCAACTTAGTTTTAGTCATATGTAATAGTATGTTCCTTGACAGCTCAATCTACCTCTGTATTGTCTTTATTTGTGACAGTTATTATTGTCACAAATTCAATATTTATATACTTTGTCCATTAGTATAGATTTATAATTAAAGTTTTATGCATTTGGCTTTTAAAATGTATGGAAAAAACAGAAGTAACAAACCAAAAATGCGATAATACTTGCTCTTTAAAAAAATTAACTGATGTTTTAGAGCAATTTTAAGTTTATAGAAAAACTGAACAGAATGTACATAAAGAGATCCCATATACTACATACTTCCTTACCCCTTCACTGTGCCACCTCCTACACACAGTCTCCCATATTATCAACATCTTATATTTAGTGTGGTGCATTTTTTTTTTTTTTTGCCAGGGCTGGGTTTGAACCCACCACCTCTGGTATATGGAACCAGCGCCCTACTTCTTTGAGCCACAGGGTACATTTTTTTACAATTGATAAATGAATACTGATGCATTATTATTAATTAAAGTCCCTAGTATACTTTAGGGTTTGCCCTTAGTATTGCACATTTAGAAACTGTGATTAAATACACATGACATTAAATTTGCTATTTTAATCACTTTTAACTTTACAGCTCAATGGCATTAAATATATTCACATTCCTGTGCATCTATCACAACTGTCAATTCCTAGAACCTTTAATTATCCCTAATTGAAACTCTATACCCATTAAAAAATAACTCCCCAGTACCTCCTCCCATCAATCCCTGGTAAGCACTATGTTACTTTCTTTCCCTGTTAACTCTTTGATTCATCTTGAGTTAATTTTTGTATATGGGCTAAGTGAAAGTCCAATTTTATGTTTTCTGCATGTGGATATTCAGATTTCCCAGCACTATTTCTTGAAAATACTATACTTCGGCTCAGCACCTGTGGCTCAAGTGGCTAAGGCGCCAGCCACATACACCTAAGGTGGCAAGTTCGAATCCAGCCCGGGCCCACCAAACGATAGTGATGTCTGCAACCAAAAAAACAGCTGGGCTTTGTGGCAGGCGCCTGTAGTCCCAGCTACTTGGGAGGCGGAGGCAGGAGACTCGCTTGAGCCCAGGAGTTGGAGGTTGCTGTGAACTGTGATGCCACCGCACTCTACCCAGGGTGACAGCTTGAGGCTCTGTCTCCAAAAAGAAAGAAAGAAAGAAAATACTATACTTCCCCCATTAAATAGTCCTTACCCAATTTATTTCTGGGCTTTCTATTTCATTAGTTTATATGTCTGCCTTTTGCCATACCATACTATTTGGATTATTTTAGTTATGTAGTAAGCCTTAAAATCAGGAAGTGTTATTCCTCCAACTTTGTTCTTTCCCAAGATTATTTTGTCTATTTGGGTGGTCCCTAAAACTCCACATGGATTTTAGAATTGGATTTTTTAGTTCTAGAAAAAATATTTTCTGGGATTTTTACAAGAATTATAATGAATCTTGTAGATTACTTTGGTCAGTATTTACATCTTAACCATATTAAGTCTTTCAATCAATTAGCACAGGGTATCTTTCTAATTATTTATATTTTCTTTAATTTCTTTCAGCATTATCTTCAAGTTTTCTGTGTATAAGTCTTTGGGTTCTTTAGATAAACATATTCCTAAGTATATTATTTTTTGATGCTATAGTAAATGAAAAAAAATTTAAATTTCCTTATTTAATTATGTATTATTAGTATATGGAAATACAGCACATTTTTGTATGTGGGTTTTGTATCTTGTAACATTGCTAAAATTGTTTAATAGCGCTATTCATTTTTTGTGTATAATCATTGGGGTTTTCTGCATATATAATCATGTCATATGTTAACACAGATACCTATATTTTCATTTCCAATTTAAATACCTTTTTTAATGGTGAAATTTATTGTGACAGTGGGAATTGTGAGTTTTCCAACTTTTCTTTTTCAAGATTGTTTTGGCTATTCAAAGCCCTGGGAAATTTCATATGAATTTTAGTATCTACTTTTCAATTTCTGCAAAAAAGGGGGGAGCTTTAGTGTAGCAACCCATATAGCCTATGGCTAAGAGGAGTGAGAGTTATAAGAAATAACTGTATAGCTAATGGAACACCTTGGTGAAAAGGGCATGGAGAGGGATTTAGCTCTCCTAACAAGCATGAAAGAGCTCGCAAAATGAGAGCATTGGTGAATTGGCAGTCTCTACACCTGTGGTGTTGCTAGGCACAAGATCAGCCTTATATTAGGCTGGAGAGAAGGCAGTTGGGAGCATGCACATTCTATCACGGACCTGCTTACTCTCACTCTGTCACTTCTCCTGCCTGCAGAATGCCAGTGCGGCATTGCTCTGCTGAAGATCACTAAGCTCTGCAAAAGACTAAGATCTATCTTTCTAAGAAGACTGCTTTATTCTCTCAAAGACTATCTCTCTCTCTCTCCCTTCAGCTAAAGGAAATAGCCCTCAGGCACTTAAGAGCAATTGTTCCTGAGTGAGATAACAGCATTGTGGTCCATGTCCGGAACCTAGTTAAGCCAGGGCCAAAGACCAACCAGTCCCAGGCCCTGATAAGTGCCATTCACGAAGGGACCCTGACAAGTGGTGTCAGAAGTGGGACAGTGAACACCACTGACAAATGGTGTATCCATCCCAATAGAGAACAAGCCACTGAGATCTAGTAGATGTGGGCTGAAGGGAGAATAAGCTAAGAACAAACAAAGAAGAGAAAAATAGGGAAAAGAAATATATAAGAGAAAAATATAGCCAGCAAGAGGCCTTTTCTCCATTCAGTTTCTTTTCTGCGCTTTGTCTTTCCAAATTCTAACTACCTCTTCTGTGGGGAAAAAGCTGAAAAGCCTTTAACCTCTTCTGTGAAGTGGCTGGGGGGAAAAAAGCAGAAAAAAGCCTTTAGACAAGAGACAAAGAGAAAAGATAGACGAGGAGATAAGAACCTTTAGTAAACAAAAGCCTTCAGCCTTCGGTAAAACAGTAAAGAGAAAAGTTTGGGAACAGGTTGTGAGAGTTTATTTAGTTAGGAAATTGAACTTCTTTTTTTGTTTTTTTGAGATGGAGCCTCAAGCTATCCCCCTGGGTAGAGTGCCATGGCATCACAGCTCATAGCAACCTCCAACTCCTGGGCTCAAGCGAGTCTCCTGCCTCAGCCTCCCAAGTAGCTGGGACCACAGGTGCCCGCCACAGCGCCCGGCCATTTTTTGGTTGCAGCCGTCATTGTTGTTTGGCGGGCCCGGGCTGGGGATTCGAACCCGTCACCTTAGGTGTATGTGGCTGGCGCCTTAGCCGATTGAGCTACAGGTGCCGAGCCAACCCACCCTTTCTTGAGTACCCCTGCCAGCCCTCATAGGCACCCTGGCTGATAACTCTCCAAAAAGAGGGGTTCCTTCAGGGCAGCACCTGTGGCTCAAAGGAGTAGGGCGCCAGCCCCATATACCAGAGGGAGGTGGCAGGTTCAAATCCGGCCCCTGGCCAAAAACTGAAAAAAAAAAAAAAACATTTAAAAAGAGGGGTTCCTTCTTTACCAACCAGCTCTATGCTAAAGAGATGGTGGTGGGCAAAGGGACAGTGAGGGACTGTGCTGTGTCATTTCCAAGGAAGGGTACCTCTACAATCAGGGATGCTGGAAACACACTTGTCTTAGACCCCTGGCATAGATAAGATGACTGAGCTTTAAGCTGGTGAGATACCGGCTTAAAACTGTACAGCAAACCAGAGGCATAGCTAGGGCAGGAATTCATGTCTCTAGTCCCTGAGCCTGTGCCCCTTCCTGAATACCACGCTGCAGATATTTCTAGATTTCATGCTAAGGTGCCAAGCCATGCTTGCTGAAACCCTCAGACCTACTGAGAAAACTGAGCCCTGGAGTCTTTTTCAGTAATGAACCCCAACCTCTCATCTGACCCATAGGACTCACTATCTGCATGACCTGTCCAGTCCCCACTCCCATCCCAGGAAGGGCCTCGTATCTCTGTCCTGTTTCCATTAAGAGTCAGAAGCACAAGGCCCAGAGGCTGGTCTTCCCAATCAGCAGGAGGAAAAGAGACCACTGTCTAGCATTTGCCAGAATGACCCGGGGAGTAGGAATGGGCTCAGAGCACCATTCTGGGTCTCCAAGAGGCAATCAGATGATCACACCTTCCTGTCAGTGGATCTTCTTCCCTCTCAGGCCTGAAGCCCCCTCCCTACAGCCCAGAACAATGTGCTCTGTACCATCCCCTCTTCAGCACCTGTCTGGCCTCCTCCAGCACCCCCTCATTTGCCTCCTGATGGAAGGGAACCACCCTACCCTGGGTGCAAGTCCTCTAATGCCAACACTGCTGTTCCAGCCCCTGCAGTGGGTGGCAGGTGGGCCCAGGGGAGTGGGGTGGAGGATGAGGCAGGTCAGGGAGAGAGGGAGGGATAAAAACCTTTCATCGGATTGGGAGCTGTGAGGTTCCGCGAGCAGATCATTGAGAGCATCGCGTGTAGTTTATCCTCCTCTTCCTCATCATCGTCCACCGAGGCCGCGCGGCTGGCCGCTAGGTGGTGGTAGTTAATAGTGACTGCTCAAAGAAAATAGCGAGAGGCAGAGGCATGAGGACCCTCATCCCTGGGCAGGAGGGATTCTCTCAAGGTGAGCAGAATGGAGGCTAGGATCACCTTGAACCTGCAGGGCACAGAAGAGGGGAATGGAGGGGACCAGAAAGCTCTCTTTTTTTTTAAAGACAGAGTCTCATTCTGCCACCCTGGGCAGAGTGCCATGGCATCCTAGCTCACAGCAAGCTCAAACTCTTGGGCTCAAGAGATCCTCTTGCCTTAGCCTCCCAAGTAGCTGGGACTACAGGCGCCCACTACAACGCCCGGCTAGTTTTTTTATTTTTAGTAAAGATGGGTCTCATTCTTCCACAGGCTGGTCTCCAACTCCTGACCTTAGGTGACCCACCCCCTCAGCCTCCCAGAGTACTAGGATTACAGGCGTGAGCCACCGCATCAGGCCCCAAAAGCTCTTTTGATGATTTACTTGGGAGAGTATGAAAGAAGGTGAGGGGCTAGGGGCAGCTGCAGAGTTCCATCTGTAGGAGGAGGCCCTCTCTAGAAAGAACAGAAGAGAGAGAACTGGCGGGTAAGGGAAGGATGTGAAGGACAGGGACTGTTTGGGACAGGCTGGAAGACTGAGAGCTCACCAGCCCTGGTCTAAGCTGGCAAGACTGTCAGCAGATGGAGCCTGATCATTCTTCAGCTCCTGCCATAGTCTGGACCAGATCTGAAGATTACTCCAAATCCCTCTTTTCAGACTATAAATTCAACTATTTCCTTCCAAGGGTTTTCCCAGAGCTGCCCTCAAGGAGTCTGAGTCACTCAGCTGAGTTTTAGCTCCTTGGTGCCCTGGCTTACCACACTCTAAGGAAGTGGTCCTTAAAATGAAATGACCAGAACTGAAAAATGCCAAGGACTGAAGAGGGGAAGCAGAGTGAATAAGCTAAACTGAGCAACATGCTGAGATTAAACACCAAGTGTACAAACACATTCTGGCAAAAGATGTGTCTCCTTGTCAGGTGCATGTGGGACAGGAGGGGAAATCCTCATGTCTTGTGCCCCCTAAGCCCACTGGGACTCTCTGAGCTGTATGTATTGCCATCTGGGTGATCCGTCCGCTAACACAGAGACAACTTGTTGACAACTTTTTGGCGCGAGTTAGGAAATACAGGGAGCAAGGGGTTTGGCTGAGAATAAATGCTCTGAGCTGGCAAATTCCCTGACTTTATCTTCAAGATAAACAAGCCTGGCCCAGAGAAACCTATAGGTAGCAGCAGCAGCACTTGGACAAGAAAGGAGCCCTCGGGCCCAAAGGTACATGTCCATAGCAGGGCAGGACCCAGACCCATGAGGACCAAGCCACCATAAGACCCCCCCCCCCAAAGTCCCCCAGACAGCTCCAAGTCTCGCCCTTTTCAGATGCAGCCTCACATTTCAGCTAAAGCTCTTCTCATCAGTAGCTGGTTTGAGCAGGACTCTGGCTCTAGGGGAGTCAGGGAACAATTTGCACCAATCAAAAAGAAGCACCAATCTCATACCCAGGCCTCCCTGTGGAGGTCAGGGGCAGCCCTAAGAGAAATGGAGAGTTCTCCAACTCCTTCTTCTAGTCTCCCCACGTTCTTTCCCCAGGGGCAGAGCTTAAAAGGATGACTAAGGGAATCTTGTATAGTGATGCCTAGGTCTATCCAGTACAGTCTTAGGTGAAGAGGTGGGGAAGAGAGCCAGGTAGAAGACCTGAATTGCAGGTAAAAGGCTCAGCTGGGAGGCTAAGTGATGAGCCTCTTGTCTTAACGTGGCCTGGTCAGTGGATCCCACTGGCCACCCTCCTCAGTGATGCTGTGCTCCCCCACCTCTCTGGACATCTTTTTCTCCTCTTTTGAGGTTAAAGTCTGGGACACTCACTGTGCTCATGCCTGTGCCCAGGGTAGATGATCCGGAACACGTAGTCTGCAGTACGCCCCAAGCCTGTCTCCTCCACATCCACAGAGCGTATGCTGCTTCGTTTCCGTAGCTTGGGGAACACCTTTCCCTGCGGAGGGAAGGGTGGGTAGTCAGCTTACCCAGGGCAGAGTCCCATCCAGGGTCCCACCCAAGACTGCTCCTAAGAACTCCATGTAGGGAAGGGAGGGAGGTGGGTAGAGAACCCATCCCTTTTACCCAGAGCCTCATGTATCCTGAGGTACCTTCCCTTGCTGGGTCCACAGCGGGGGCTCCAGCTGTCCTCGAGGCAGCAGCCCATTCTCCAGACAGGACAGGAAGGACAACAGGTGGCCTCCCTGTGGGAAGTGCAGTGGTGGTCTCTGGATGCCATCCTGGCTCACCAGCACAAGCGTGCCACCGCTTTCTGAGGGGAGAAAGTGGGCAAGTGAGGCCGGGTCCACCTCAAGACTGCCCCGCCCATCACCATGGCCTATTGGCCAGGCTTGCCAGGCTCCCCAGGCTGGGTAGGACAACAGCTGAGCTAGACCATGGCCAGGAGCATCATTAGCAGGGACAGTAGGAGGACAAGAAGTCCTATAGGTCCCATGCATGGCTAGGAGAAGGCAGCCTCTCCCTTCCCACCCCTATGCTGGGTACCAAGGGGGCTTACTTTGCTGGTGGCAGTGGATGCACACAATCTGACTGAAGGGCACCACCAGGGCATAATCCCAATAAACACTGGAAAGGAACCAGATTGATGTCACTGTGGCCCAAGACCTCCATCTTGCCTTCCTTTTCTTCTGGCCCTACTACCATCTGAAACCCCTGAAGATAGGATGACCACAGCCAAGAAGTGAGCTCAGCCATGTCCCTGGAGTCCCATGGTGCCCTTATGGCACAGAACCTTTCATTCTCAGCTTCCTAGAAGTTGGCTCAGGTAATCTTTATACCCAGGCTTGGGTGAGTCTTAGAGAGCTTGGGACTTACTCCAGTCAGCTTCTCCCTGCAATTCTTGGCATCTATGTAAGTGAGGTCTGCTCCCTGGTGCAAGATGGGCCTCTCCATCCCCTGGTCTGGGGTCAAGCCCCAACTCCCCTTCTTGGCTCCTGGGAATGAGTCCCAAAGCTCCCACCTCTTTTCCAGCTCGGAGTCCCCCAGAGTCCCGTTCATAAGCTGGTTGGGGGTCCACTTCAGAGTTAGGCTCTCTGCTGACTGGTGCAGGGAAAGGTAGCCAGGGACAGCCTCCATGTCCTCCTTCTATCGGGAGGAGACACACCAGAAGACAGAGGTAAGGAAGAGCTGAGAGGCTCTCTGAGACAGCCTGTGAAAGACAACTCCAGTTGGGAGCCTGGGAGCCCAAGCTAGGCTAGTCACAGGATCCTGGGTTGGGGGCTGGACCAAGCAGAAGGAGCCACATAGCAGATCTGAGCATCTCCCTTCCCTAGTTGGCTTAGTCCTATTGCCTCTCTTGTGTCAGCCTTCTGGGATGTCCAGTGCATCCCAGGCCAGCCATGCCCAAGCTGGGCACTCACCCTGCCTGCTGGCTGCCATGCCTGTCTCTGGACGGCCTCTTTACTAGACCAGATGCCATCCCTGGTGCCTGCCAATTCAAAGCTAAGTTGTATGAGGCAGTGGGGGGTGGAGGGTATTCTCCCCCTTCTCTTTGATCAATCTTTCTTTCTTTTTTTAATCAAATCATAGCTGTGCACATTAATGCAATCATGGGGTACAATGTGCTGATTTTATATAAAATTTGAAATCTTTTTTTTTTTTTTGAGACAGTTTCAGTTTGTCACCCTTGGTAGAGTTCCATGGCGTCACAGCTCACAGCAACCTCCAACTCTCTGGCTCAAGCAATTCTTTTGCCTCAGCCTCCCAAGTAGCTGGGACTACAGGCGCCTGCCACAACATCTGGCTATTTTTTAGAGACATAGTCCTGTCTGGCCAATCTTTTTAGGTAAGGAACAACTGTGGCTAGAAGCTTCCAATTCTGGGAACTTCAGAAGAGGGAGACTGAGGGAGGGGAGGCAGCATGAAGCTTCCTACCGGCTGCACCAGCACGTTGTTCTTGCCATAGAGCAGCCGTGTCCTCGAGTTCTGGTGTAGGGACTCCACATATTCACGGGCGCAGGCAGCCAGCCTGTCCTCCGATGCACTGCCACTTGAGTGCCGCTTACGGATCTATGCAGAAAGCACGGCTCAGCCTCTAGCCTTGGGAAGTAAGCCTCATGCCTCCACACCAACCCTCTCTAGCTGACCCCAGGGTGCTTCCTGCCCCTAGTTTTCTCTGGCCACCCTCTGTTATCCAGCCATGGACCAGCATAGGGTCCTGGATTCCTGTAAGGGCTAGGATGGCAGGAAGGCTCTCCTGGGGTGGCAGCTACCCTGGGGCATCTCCAAGGCCTATTCTGTATGAAGACCAGTTTGCCCTCCCTCACGCCCATGGGAACAGCCTAAGGGAGCAAAAGGATGGGAGGGACACTTACCCCTAGGGCTGGACGCTTTGCAGGGGAGTCCTGGCGATTAGGGGCACCCCGGATACGGTGTCTCTGGACAAGCTCATCAGCAGACGGGTCAGTCCAGTAGTGATCAGCTGTCTTGAGCTTAGTGTATTCCAAGGCACAGGGTCCCACTGTGTAGAAAGGGACAGCCAGTTCAGATGGTTCTCCCCCTGTTTGTGCCCCTCAGCTCTCGCTGGCCAGGAGAGGCCTCTATTCTCTAAGCCTCACCTAGAAGACAAGCCAGGATCGGGCCAAATACAGGGTCTGCCAGCAAGGCCTCCTTCTCGTAGTACTTGCTGCCAGGAGGAAAAAGACAGGGTGACTGCTGAGGTTCTTGGACTCATTCCAGCTTGGTTGAGCTCACAGGGTGAGAATGTCCCCAAAAAGACCACATTTATATTCCAAGAAGGAATGAGTCCCTAAGGACAGAGCTTTGTGGACTGCCTCATGTGGTTTATGTTTCTGGGGTGCTGGAAGGGGATGTGTAGGCTGCCTACACCCTGTCACAGCCAGCCAAGAATGCCAAGGAGTGGGGCTGAAGGACAGTTCAGGAGGTGGGCTGAGGGAGGGGCTGTGTGGGGGATGGGCCAGTCACCTGCAGTTTTCCGACAGGTACTGCACAACCCTGTCCAGAACTTTCTCGATCAGCGCTGTGCGTACCCATATGTGTTTCAAGGCTTGTGGGCTGAGGACAGGGGCCTTCCCGCTGGTGGAGCCCTGTCTCCGCAGGGCCTCCTGGCTGCCCCCTGAGGGTTTCCTGCAAAGAGGATGAGGGCTTCAGGAGTGGGTCCCAGGCACTGGGAATGGGGCTTAATGCCACAAGATGGGAGCAGAGAGAACTGACTGGGGCAGGGGCATGAAGGAAGGGGACAGAGCTTTGTGCCTTCAAGGGGCCAACAAAGAGGTCCCATAACAAACAGGCCTGGGAAGCAGCAAATGCCAAGTGGGAAGAGCAGAAGGGTGGGGCGGGAAGGGCTGACCGAGGGCTCACCTGCCCTCTACTTGTTGCTGTAGTTCTTGTACCTTGTGGCAAATCTCCCCAGCCACTGAGCACGTCTTCCCCACCTTGGTGAATAGGGCTGCCATCTTATCACTGCGCAAGAAGCCAGCAGTACGACGTCTCAACTGATGCAAGAGGCAAGCCTCAACTGCACCTGAGCCACAGAGAAAAACAGCACCTGAGCCTGCAAGATGGGAGCAGTGCTATCCTTCCCCACCTATACCCGTGGTGAGGCAGAGGGTACGGGCGAGCCCTGACCCACTCTAGGACAAAGAGGAGGCCAGGGAGATACACCCTGGTTTCCTTCCAAAATTCCCTCTTCTGTCCCTCTGTTCCTGCCCAGGGTGGAGAGCTTGCAGGTGCCAACATGTCTCTCTTTGTTGCCTGGTGTGTACATGCCCATGCTCCTGTACACACCATCACCCCTGGGGACATGAAGACCAAAGCTGCACTTTTACGCTGGCACGAGTGGGTACAACCCTGAACATGAGGGCATGCAGGGACAGTACCCATAGGACAGGAATGCAGGGAACACGTAGCTCAGGAGCCCTCCTAGAGAGCATGGAATGATGTGGCTATAAGGAAAAGGGTTCTGGAGGAGCTAAAATATTGATAAAGCCACTGCAGAGATCAGATGAAATGGTGGCCTCTGGATTACTGATGAGCCCAGAAGCTAAGAGTGGGAGATTTCTCTTTTCCATGCTAGGAGGGCTTCCTTTCATTCATTCGTGTTTTTAGGGGCTAGGCTTTCTCTGTCTGTCTGGATCCTGCTTATCCAGATAGACTTTGCAGGAGGGAAAGAAAGGTTTGGTTGGTGGAGTAGTACAGGGAGTTACCCTGGGCTTGTGTAGAGTCTAAAAATATTAGTGTGTGTGTAGACGGCTTCAACATGATTGAATTGAATGTTTTTCTGTGTTTTTTTTTTTTTTGAGACAGAATCTTACTATGTCACCCTTGGTAGAGTGCTGTGGTATCACAGCTCACAGCAACCTCAAACTCTTGGGCTTAAGTGATTCTCTTGCCTCAGCCTCCCAAGTAGCTGGGACTACAGACACACCCCCCTCCCACAATGCCCAGCTGTTTTTTGGTTAGAGTTGTCATTGTTGTTTAGCAGGGCTGGGCTGGGCTTGAACCTACCAGTCTTGTTGTATGTGGCTGGCGCCCTACTCACTGAGTTATGGCGCTGAGCCTGAATTGAATGTTTTGTAAGTGAGGACAGAAAGGTCCAGATAGGAGCAGAGCCTGGATCAGCCACAGAGCAGCAGAGCTAAGACTAGGACCTAGGGCCCCAAACCCTGGCCTGAGCCCCTTTCCCACTTCTAGGTGTGGGGGTGGGGATGCAGACACAGTGGAAAAAGGTGCTCCCTTCATGTCACAGGTCCATTTTTCACACAGACTGAAAACAGTGAACTATGCTATAGACAGGCAGTCAGACAAAACAAGGTCTGCACTTGGCGCAGCCACACACTGCCTCTGGGAAGCCTAGGTAAGTGACTTAATGCACTGAGATTCAGCTTTCTCATCTGTGAAATGGGGAATCAGCTGGTCTAAAGGTAGTGAGCTACCTCAACTGATAGTTCAGTCAGATACAGGTTGACCTCTCTGTTCTACTTTTTCTCCCTTCCCCCTTCTCACTGCTGCACTTCACTAGTTTAAAAAAAAAAGCAGGGAAGACGTATTAGAACTGGTGTGAGACATTACATGAGATGAAGTGTGTGAGACCCCTGCATAGTGGGGTCTAGCTCTTGGAGGGCACTGGATCCATGTCTACTCCCAACTCCTCATCCTTTCTGTTCAGATACAGTCCTACGGCTAACCTGCAAAAGCTGGGATTTTATAGGACCTTTTCCTGGCAGGAAAAAGAGGCAGAAAATGCCCCAGAAAGGCTCATAGGCTGCCCCAGAGGTGGGTACAGATGCCACTGTTTCTCTTAGAAACAGGCAAAGTGAGGCCCCATCAAGCTTATTTTTGACTAGTGCTGTTAGAATATGAAGCCTGGAGTTAGGAAAGAATCACTGAAAATAGTTTCTCACCTATTTTCTGCCTTTGCTTTTAGTAACTGACTAGCAGTCACTATCGATCTACAAAGGAGTTTTGTTTGGACGTCCCTTGGACTGAAGTTTAGAAGGTGAGAGTCCCTGGGGCAATCTGGAGAAGGGACAACTCAGTGAGAATGTCCCAGGGGAGTAACAGGCAGGACAGGCCCTTCTCCTGAGAGCCTCCTGCTGGAGCACTTGCCTGCTCGGGCCTGAGAGGATTCTTTTACAAGCGCAGTCTTTCCTTCAGCATGCTCGTACACCTACTGTGCAAAGTGCAGACAGGATCTGCACAAACCACCCGGGGAAATCTTTGGCTTAAGTGTGCACATACACCTCTCCACACTCAGTCCCCCGGTCCCTGGAGATCTTATATGGCCCTGGCATGTACAGGCGAATGATGCTTTTGTCCCAGTCTCTTGGTCTGGGGCTGCCGCAGCTACAAGTCCATGCCTGAGGAAGAATAGTGGCCATTTCCTAGGGTTGAATTCCCCACCCAGAGTGGGGAGAAAAACAGCACTGATCAGGGCCAGAGTGGCAGCAGGTGGCAGCCATCCTGCAGGGAATCGTGTGCCTTGGTGATGTGACTAATTGCTGGGATAATAAGTCATTAGCCTTCCCACCTTCTCCAGGCAACCGCAAACACAGCCAGGCTGGGGAGCTGGAGAGCAGCTGGCACGGGCACTCCCATCCCACTTGGCCTCATCTACCCTCCCAGCCAGCCTCTGGGCACAGGCATGAGATTCTCTTGGGTGAGCAGAAGCATTCCTCAATGAGAAGCCCAAACGTCACGCCCAGCTCCTACTCCCCCTCCTGGCCCCTAAATTCCTTCTATGAAACCCAGGCAAGGTGCCAGGCAGTATCTGGGGAAGGAGAAATCCCACTCATCCCTCAACTTTCTAAGCAAAGTAAATGAGCCCTTAGGCCAGGTATTCTTGACCCAGTCCCACAGGCTCCTTGGCCAGTGACTATTTAAACTACACTTACTTGTCCTTTCCCATTCTCACAGGGGAATCAGCATATATAATGAAATGTTATTATATGCAGTGTGTAGGCAAAATAACAACTGTATTTATTTATTTAGAGACAGGGTCTCACTCTGTGGCTCAGGTTGGAGTGCATGGCTCACTGTAACCTTGAACTCCAAGGCTCAAGCCTCCCCAAATACTAAGATCACAGGCATGAGCCACTGACATGGCCAATAATAATAATAATGATAACTAAAAACAACTATCAGTTTGTGAAGGGCCTGTGGCTCAGTGAGTAGGGCACCAGCCCCATACACAGAGGGTGGTGAGTTCAAACCCAGCCCCGGCCAAACTGCAACAACAACAAAAAGTAGCCGGGCGTTGTGGCAGGCGCCTGTAGTCCCACCTACTCGGGAGGCTAAGGCAAGATAATCACCTAAGCCCAGGAGTTGGAGGTTGCTGTGAGCTGTGACGCCATGGCACTCTACTGAGGGCGATAAAGTGAAACTCTGTCCCTAAAAAAAAAAAAAAAAAAAAAGACAGTTTGTGGATGGGCTTCTGGGGCTCCAAAGTACCCCCCCTGAAATTGAGTACAATTTGTATGCAAATTGTTGGTGTGCTCTAGAATGATTAGGTGAATGCCTTTTTTTACTGGACATTAAAAGAGGGTACTCAGGCCAGCAGTCTGAGACCAGCCTAGACAACACAGTGACCTGTCTCTACCAAAATATATATATATATATATGTGTGTGTGTGTGTGTATACATGGAATGGACATATATGTATACACACACACACGCGCGCATTAAAAAGTAGCCAAGAGCATGGTGGCACATGCTTATCATCCCGGCTACTAAGGAGACTGAAGTAGGATGATTGTTTGAGCCCAGGAGTTTGAGGTTACAGTGAGCTATGATTAGACCACTGCACCAGAGGCTGGGTGACAGAACAAGACCTTAACTCTAAAGCAAAGAAATAAACAAATCACAAACCCCGTTAAGGCTGGATCTGTCCTTGGGTACTCCTTTACCAGATCCCTCAGCAAATAGGGTCTCCCAAAAGCTTGGTTCCCAGTGGACAGGGGGGTGTTTCTGGGCTCAGCTTAAAGCAACAACAGGTGATCTGAGCTGGGCAGGGATTAAATAAACAGTTCAGTGGGCTGAGACAAACCTTAGTATCTTAGGAGCTCACAAAAATGAACTACAGCTATGGCTGCCAGGAAAGGCAGCAGTGGCTGGGAAGGGGTCCTTGAGCAGCCCAGGGGGCCTCAGAAGCAAGGCTGTCTCTCCTACCCCCATTCTACCTTCACTTTCATGTGTATATGCATCTGTTTAAAGCTGGGCTCAGCAGTTAGACAAGCCTGGCCCCAGTCTAGCTGGTAGCAGAGGGGCCCACAGAACTAGTCTTCCGAGAACCAGCCCAGGTCAGCTGAGGTCCAGGGACACAGCATCCAGAGTTAGCATAGGCTGACATGCAGCTAGGCCCAAGGTGCTTGGCCAGGAGCAGCTGGGAATAAGAGGAAAACAGGCCTGACAGTGCAGCCCACACCCCCTGCCTGGCGCAGTGTCACCTTTTACTACCAGCTGCCATCTGTGCAACAGGGAAGTTCAGCCACAGTTGCCATAGAGAACCCATGTGAGCAAAGTGTGAGCCGGCCACAGCTGGTCCATTTTGGTCCTGAAGCTTTGGGGGGCACTAGTCAGAACAGAATTTTCACAAGCTGAATGCTAGGGGCTCACTGGTTTAAGCCTCTGGATAGTGGACCCAAGATTGCCAGGAGAGGAGCAGCCTCCTTAGAGATACAGGAAGGTTGGGATGGGCAGCCTCCTCCAGGTAGGGACGGAGAGAGAGGCACATTCGCTTTACCCCAACTGCCATGGAGGGAGTCAGTGTTTTGTCTGAGGGAGATGAGGTGGGAGGAGCAGAGAGGCATCTCTAGGCATCATCCACCCCTCTCTTCCCCACTTCTCTGACTGGCTATGTCCCCCCAGGGACTTGCACTGGCTGCCTGCACTTAGAATGAGCATTTCCATGGTAACTAGGGTACATTTTCTCTCAGGCTGCACTGGTGATACTAGCTGTTTACTTTCAGCTTTGAGGGGTATTCAGCCCTGCTCAACCTCCCAAAACAAGAAAGGAACACTAATCCAGACTCTGAATGGGAAGAAAAGGAATTGCCCTGATTTTCTGGAACCAAGTGAGGGAGAAGAAATTCATGCCACATGTACCCATTTTCCTTGCCTTGCTGGGAACACAGGGCAGGGTCTGTCTGCACAATGCTCATGGAACCAGGCCAGGGCCAGCCTCTCAGGCAGTGAACAGAGCTGTGAGCGCACTCAGCCAGCTCAGGAAGGGATGTGCTGTCTCCCAGAGTATTTCTGGAGCCCACCATGACTGAAGCTATGTCTCCATGAGGACCAGCCCCTTCTCAATGCTCCCACTCCTGCTGTCTCCAGTCCTGGGTAGACCTCACAAGCAGTCCAATCCCTTTGCAGTCCAGACTTTAGAGTAAGGCAGATGTGGGTTCAAACACTGGCTGCTCCTCCTTACTGACTGTTTGACCTTGGGCAAATCACTAAACCTCTCTGAACTTCAGCTACAATTAGGGAAAATAACAGGTCTCACCTCAAATGAGTGCTGGGTGATGGAAAACACCAGCATATGCAAAAGTACAAAAGGCTTCCTGATCACTGTTTGGCACTAAGCGTGACCAGCGAATGTCAGTGCCTTTCTTCCCTGCACATCAGGCCCATTCCCTGCTTTCCTCCTGTTCCTAAGGATGGTCTGATCTGGAATCCTAAGGCCACTTTTTCCACCTGTGCACTGGAGCCCAGCATCCCTTTCTCCTTTTCAAAGACATTGCTCTGGGCTCGGCAACTGTGGCTCAAGCGGCTAAGGCACCAGCCACATACACCTGAGCTGGCAGGTTCGAATCCAGCCTGGGCCCGCCAAACAACAATGACGGCTGCAACCAAAAAATAGTCAGGTGTTGTGGTGGCCACCTGTAGTCCCAGCTACTTGGGAGGCTGAAGCAAGAGAATTACTTGAGCCCAGGATTTGGAGTTGCTGTGAGCTGTGATGCCACAGCCCTCTACCCAGGGCAATCGCTTGAGGCTCTGTCTCAAAAAAAAAAAAAAAAATCAAAGACATTGCTCTGGCAAATGTTCCTTCTCTTTCCTGAGCCTTCAATATTTCCCTGTTAGATACTTCCTACCTGAACATAAACATTTTATAATTTCTCCAACTTTAAAAAGCATCATTGGCCAGGCACGGTGGCTCACACCTGTAATCCTAGGACTCTGGGAGGCTGAGGAGGGTGCATTGCTTGAGTTCAGGGGTTTGTGACCAGCCTGAGCAAGAGCAAGACCCCATCTCTATTAAAAATAGAAAAACTAGCAGGGCATTATGGCAGGCGCCTGTAGTCCCAGCTCCTTAGGAGGCTAAGGTCAGAGGATTGCTCAAGCCCAAGAGTTTGAGGTTGCTGTGAGCTAGAATGATGCCCTGCACTCTACCCAAGGTGACAGAGTGAGATTCTGCCTCAAAAAAAAAAAAAAAAGCACCACCACAACCTAACCTGGCCCTTTATGTCCATTCCAGTACTGCCCCACTTACCTGCTTTGTTGTAAAATTACTCAAGAAAATTGTCTATACTTGCTACTCCTCTCTCTTCTAACTCTCATCTGCTTCTCCTCCTCTTTTTTTTTTGAGACAGAGCCTCAAGCTGTCCCCCTGGGTAGAGTGCCGTGGCATCACAGCTCACAGCAACCTCCAACTCCTGGGCTCAAGCGATTCTCCTGCCTCCTCCTCCCAAGTAGCTGGGATTATAGGCGCCTGCCACAACACCTGGCTAATTTTTTTTGGTTGTAGCTGTCATTATTGTTTGACGGGCCCGGGCTAGATTCAAACCTGCCACCTTAGGTGTATGTGGCTGGCGCCTTAGCCACTTGAGCCACAGGCGCCGAGCCTTCTCCTCTTCTTTTTTATTTTATTTTATTTTTTTTTTATTTTTTTGAGACGGAGCCTCAAGCTATCCCCCTGGGCAGAGTGCCATGGCATCACAGTTCATAGCAACCTCCAACTCCTGGGCTCAAGCGAGTCTCCTGCCTCTGCCTCCCAAGTAGCTGGGACCACAGGCGCCTGCCACAACACCCGGCCATTTTTTGGTTGCAGCCATCATTGTTATTTGGCAGGGCCCGGGCTGGGGATTCGAACCTGCCACCTTAGGTGTATGTGGCTGGCACCTTAGCCGACTGAGCCACAGGCGCCAAGCCTGAACTCTTAAACTTTCTCTTTGTTTCTTGGATTTTCATTTTCTTCGTCCTCTCATTTCGACCAAACCACTGGGAGGGAACCCATAGCATTGTTGAGTCTGGTACCTGATGGTAAAGGTAGATGAGAAAAAGAATAACTCATAGATTGAGATTTTTCCAACCTCGATCAGTTTATAAATGTACATGTATATCCAGCTGGAAGTCTAAAAATTCCTAATGCATGGGGTGAATATTGTCTAAAATCATATCACCTAGAAACATTACCTTTATTTTTGGTATAATAAGATACAACACTAGATAGTGTTTTCATTTATTTTGGTGTGGTTGTCATTTTCTCTCTCAATAAAGTTTTATGAACAAAAAAAGAAAGACTGGGGGAAAGGCAGAAACTGAGAAAGGGAGAGAGGGAAAAAGAAAGGCAGATGGGATTATACTTGGTCAGACACAGCTAAAGGTCCCCATGAGTGAATGCTGGGCCTTTGAGAGACTACAGGAAAATGTAGATGTTGATTCTGAAAGTCAGAAGGCTCCCAAGAACGAAAACCATTTCCCAAGCATGATGTACTACTTCAGAGCCTTCCTGGCAATACAGAAGTACTGCACTAAAACTTTCATCACAGCATTTCCTATGATATATTTCATGGAAATCACTATTTTGTGTCTGTTGAGGTTGTTGATATCAGCTATTACTAGTTATTGCTTTTTAAAACATGTTTTGGTCACAAAAGCTTGATGGAATGATTAAACCAAATTAAACAGGCAAATTTAAATGTGGAACCTTTCAAACCCTTTGACATGCTCTAAAGTGCTTTCCAGATTAACCTCAGAATAAAACTTTTTTGAAACAAATAACAGCTTGAGAAAGTCATATTCTAAATACATTTGGAGAAAAGCTGCTGGAAAATACCACCCTAGACCAAAAAGCATAAAAGGAAAACTCCCTTAGTCTGGACTCTCCCCTAAAGTAGAGCCTGAGAAAAACAGTACCACATATAACTTCACTGTGGGAACTTGTCCTGAGACATAGGGTGGGAACACTTATCATGAAGCTGGCAATAAGGAAATAAAAATGCCCAAGAATACATTGAGTTGATCACTACTGTTGGCAACTGGAAATTGATGCTTTTTTTATGATCCTTTTAAAAAACATTCAATTAGCATTTATGAATTATCCACTTTGTGGACAAAAACTTAATTGGGAAAGTATTGTCCCCGATTAATTAAGGTCTTTCTGATACACTAACTCCCTCATGCTAGCGAGTGCATGCTTAAATTAGAACAGTTTCAGAGTTCCTGCAGGTGTTCCACATCATGTAGCTTTGGCAAGATGGTGGCCCACAAGATGTGGGGGAGAGCTCAAAACAGATCCCAGGTCAGAAGTGAGTGTGCATTGACAGTGAACCAGGTTGGGCAACCGAGATCATCAATGGGACACCAAAGAAGAGCCCATACATGGAAGAGAATTACCACGTCCTCTTTCTGCTTGTGCCAAGGACCTGAATATGAAGAAATAGGGGGAAAAGGGACATATAAATATATGTTAAGTAATGCTTAGAAAGTAAAACAATGTGTCTTTGGGAAGAGGTGAGTGAAAGGACCAAGGGAACTGAGCCTATGAAATACTGCTGGGAAGAAAAAAGAGAGAGCCCTCTCCTGTCATATTCTCCCCACTTCTTGCCCTTGTGGGGATTTGTAATTCTCCTCAGCCTTCTTGGAAAGGACCACTTCCATTCTGCTCCTTCCCCTAGAGCAATGAGACAGCAAGGCCTTTACAAAACACAGGAATCCCAGCTGACCGTAAGGTGGGTGGTGTTCAGAGTTTACAGCAGCAGTGCTGCTGGATTCAGTGGCACCACATGTTTCCCTTGGGTGTGGTCATCAGAGGAGCAGGTC
Source organism: Galagoides demidoff (assembly GCA_963574575.1). Taxonomy (NCBI): domain Eukaryota; kingdom Metazoa; phylum Chordata; class Mammalia; order Primates; family Galagidae; genus Galagoides; species Galagoides demidoff. The sequence goes on along the minus strand of CAUYQV010136408.1, from coordinate 9,905 downwards.
ATCTCATCTCAGCCCTCCTAATGATCTCTTCCATCATTGTGTCATCTTCTTCCTGTTGTCCAAGACTTTAGGTTCAGTGTCCTCTCATCTTGGTTCCTTCCACCAGACCTCAGGCTCCTGCTGGTCCCGTCACTCTGCTCACAATTCACCTTCATGGTTCACACTATCACCATGCCGCTGCTCTAGGAACCACAGTCCAGCTCCCCCGTGCCAATTATATGATGGCGAAGCATCTGGGACCAGAAACAAGACTACCTTAAAGGTGCTTAGACCACGTTAATCCCTGAGAGGAAACCCTATTTACTCACAATTTTGATAGGGAACAACTGGGTGGTCCTTTTGCCAGTCGGAGCCTAAAGTAATCCTCAAGAGCAATGCCTCAATGCCCCATTCTCCCAGTCACCTTCCTACGCAGAGGTTCTGACTGTTGGAGACATTTGAAGTATCCTGCTTTGTTTTTACCCATCCTCACCTTCAAACCATCATTTCAAGGATTCAAAGTGTTCCTATCATTTTGAAAAGACAGAATCGAATGTACAGATATAAACTCCAAATTAGATGCCGAGGAAAGCATGTTTTCCCCCACATGCATTTTCTTTGGCAAATACAAAGTCTGAATTTGTAAATTGAGTTCATTCAAGCTTAAACCGGTTTTGAGCTTGAAAAGCTCGTAGCATTTGCTTTGGCTTATAAATAGTGCCTGACACTTCCCAAATTCAATTAGCTTCGATTCTTACAAAGTCATATTATAAGCAAAACTTGGGTCTGTAAGTCTATTTTAGAATCGCCTAAGTATAGTTTAGTGTGTGAGATTTTGTTTTCACTTGATTTTTAAAATTGTCACTGCATTTCTGAGACCAGATGAGTTCATTTCTTATGAATATTGCATTATTGAAAATTTGGGAGGCTAGAGAGTTTTGTTTGATCCTTTTCAGTTTTTGTGCTTGTTACTGCCTTCATTTCAGGGTTGAAATCAGAAACTATGATTCAGGTTTGGAGGTATTGGGGTTTTGTTTAGGCACCTTATACATGTATAAGCCAGAAGTGCCTTGATAAGGTAGGCCTGTGTCTGGCAAAAACAAGTTTATAGAGATATTTTTTCACTTGCTTTTTTTTTCTCTTAGAAATTCACAATAGGTGCTTCAATATAGCAAGCAAACGTATAAACTAAAACCCAGAATTAGAGCTATCAATTACTCATAAGCTCTATTTTAAATGTGTCTTTTTCCTAAATCAAAGTTGGTATCTATGCAAGGGCTGGATGGCAAGAAAAATAAATTTTAATAAGAGCAAAAAAGAATAACTAAGGAATTAAATGCTCTATTTGGAGCAAAGGGTAATGATATAAGAGAACATACTGATATCACCTTTATAAATGGCAAAGGAGAAAAACAGCACACCTGTGGTCCAGAGAGCCGGCAGAGGGAATTCTGCAGCCAGCAAATCATAAGCTAGCTTTTGCTTTTCTATAGCAGACTCATGATTTTTTTCCTTCCCCTAATTGCTGCCCACATTCAGGCCATCCCATAGTTCTATAAGATTCTAAGTCAGTTGTTGACAACAATGGAATGAGGAAAATTCAAGGAACATCATTCTATCATCAAGGCCCAAGTGAGGCTAGCTGGGCGTGAATAGCGAAAGGTAGGTGCCCGTCCAACAGCGGTACATTGGTTCTTCTGTGATGAGATTTTTTAAAGTTAGTTGGCTTCTTGGGGCCTAAGTTTTCTCACTTGTACAAGGGAAGTTTGCCTGATTACCAGCGAAACAGACACAGGTACACATCACACTGCAGCAGGTACATTCTGAGTCTATCTATGGATAAAATGCCACAGTCGTATTTTTTAAACAATGTAATACATGTTAAGTCAGGATTATATCATTGCAGAGCCCTACTAGGTAAGAGCAACACAGTGTCTCTAGGGAAGAGAATAGAAATTTGAAATCAAAAAGGAAAGTTTCTACTGATTATATGGGTGACAAGAAGAGAAAGAAAATAAAATCTGAATTCCTGAGACACAAACTCTCGCCTGAGCAGCCCTCCTTGGTTTCAGATGATCTCAGTCAACAAGGCAGGAAACTTGTACACAGATTTCAGTCTAGAAAAAATGGTTTTGAGAGTAGGAATCATCTGCTGAGGGAGGATACATTATTCCTTTTGGGGAAAGAATAAAGTCAGTTTACTCTCGTGTATGTGTCTGTGTGGCTTCCTAAAAGCAAGGTAGTGGCTGCAGGGGATGGGAGATTGATAGAGCGCTATTTTATTAGGTAGGAGAAACAGTAGCATTTTTGCTAAGTTGGTAAAAACAACGTGGTAGAGAGGAAGGGAGAAACATGACATAGAAGATATAAAAAGAATCCCTAAAGTGATAGGTGCAAAAAGGAGTAGCTAATGTGCAGATGAGGGGGTTGCCCTCAGATAGGAACACAGAAATTAATTCAAACTAACAGGAAAAAAGAAGGAAAAATATACAAGTGCAGGTAGACGAGGTGGCTGTAATACTCAACACCTGTGGAAAGTTTCTGATTCTTTTTCCCAATTTTCTTCTCATAAAAAATGTTAAGCTACAATGAGAGTGAGGAAAAGGGTCGCGAGTTCCTGACAACACAAAATCTAAGTACGAGCCTGTCACCTAGCAGAGTGCAGAGAGACTGACTGGGGAAATTTAGAGGTGTTGCTCCACAGTAATAAAGGCCAACTCAAGATTAATAACCCCATGAATTTAAAATTAGAAAATGCCAGCATTGTTTTATGGGTTTTGTTTTTCCAGCTTGCTGCAACTGAATGGAACCAGAATGGAATGCTTGTTAGACGAATCAAATGAAAAGAAAATGAGCAAGAAATTGGAGTTTTCTACAAAAAAGTAATTATAATAAAGAGTTATGGAATATAACTTCTTGGTTATATACAATCGACTTCTGGGTGGGGTCAAGGAATTGATAGAGTGGGATTTACCAAAAAAAAGGGGAACTGGAATCTAAATTCTGATGTCTCTGACAGGATGGTAATTAACATTGAGAATATCAAAGAATTGCAGTCATGGGCTATATGTTGTCTAGAATCATGACCGTGAGAAAGGCGTAGAATAGGAAGGAGATAAAATCTTCAAAATCTGAGAGTGCTGTGTGGGCTGGTAGATGTCAGAGAGGTATTGTTGGATTGTAGAGTCTGGTAGGATAGGACATGAGAAGCTGAAGGTGTTTTGGAAGGAGAGAAGATAGTCTGGACATGGTAATAATAAGCCAGGGGGATAAATCTTTCACTGCTAGCTGAAGGGTATGAGGAATATGAGAGAAAAAAGAGGTACCTCAAGGGAGAGTTGAGAGGGAAAGGGTTAAATCAGAAAAGTCAGGTTTTCATTAGGGAAGAGAAAAAGGGAATTTTGAGATTCTGTTCACTCACAACTGATGTTGGCTTTTAGTAGAAAAATGGAAAGCGTTTGGGAAAAGAAGAAAATTAGGGCCAGAAAAACAAAACAAACAAACAAAGCTCACCTAGATGAGAAACCAGAACAGAATGAAATACACAGAGCACCCTGTGACCACTGACTTAAATATCTGAAGATATGAATAGTGCTTAGTCCTGATGATCTCAAAGCAGATAGTGTGGTCTTGAGACTTAAGAGTTAGGGATGTGAGGTGAAAGGGGAAATGCTTTTAGTTAGTGCGACATCATGAAGTATTTCTCATTAAATACGCTATGATGTCATTGTAATGGATGAATAGTTGAATGTATTCATAACATCATGGTAATGGATGAATAGGATGGATTCTATGGTATGGACACAAAGTAATTCCATTAGTTAATCCAGAAAGCATGTATTAAGTGCCCAACAGGTGCTAGTCATTATGCTAAGTGCTACAGCTACAGAGGAGGTCAGACAGGATCTCTGCCTTCATTGAACTTAAAATACTGCAGAAATGAGAGATTGAACATGGAACAAAAGAGGAGAGAGCACTGCTAACTTACTGTGAATGCCCAAGCCTGGTGGTGTGGAGTCGAGGGTAATGAGCTCTGAAGACTAATGCACCAGTTGTGAAGATAGACAGCCAATTAAGGGGACAGTGGCTAGGACAGAAAGGTTAAGAGGGCAGTGGACAGCAGGGGACAGCAGGCAGAACACACAGACTTACAGACTTTGGGAAAGAGGACTTTGGGGGTTTTTTTGTTTGTTTAATTTACCAAATTTTAAGACAAGAGCAGCTCTCTCATCTTCTTCTCTTTTATATTTGACATCATTGTAACTTATAATAATGATTATCAATTAGGTAAATTTCTGCCATACTTATGTGATTTCTCCTTAGATATTTTACTTTGAATTGAAATTAGTGAGCCCCCAAATATAAATCTTTTTAATCTCATTTAATAAGTTGACAAGTTATACTTTTTAACAATTATTTTCCTTTGCTTTATCCAAGAGTTTTCCTCAAGAGTTTATCTTTTTATTTAACTATGTGTGAGAGTTTTTTGTTTTTTACAGAGAAATAGATGAAGTATATTTCCCTTTTATTTAACTTCCTCGTGCTTGTCTTTTGCCCCTTTTCCTTAGAATTAGAATGTTTGGCAGTAAATGATTGAGGATTTTTTTAACGAATATTATCACTTTATCTTTTGCTAGTGTTTCTGGTTTGTCCTTGTCTTGACTTTTTATTGTGTTTTATAGTAAACATTTCCTATCAGTCTTTTTGGTACAATATTTTATATTATACTTAAAATAGTTTTTCCCATTGCAGATATTTATTTTCTAGCATAGTTTTGTTTTATATATTTTTTCATTTATAATTTTTCTCTAAACAGAATAGGTGAATGAACTGAGCACATAGTGGCTTAACATATCCCTAGGATTTTGAAGATAGGAATTTAAGAGGATAAATAGACCTTTACCACACAGAACACATGCAGAAGGAGGCGCCAGGGAGTGAGCCATCCTCAAAGAACTTTCTTTGGAGGAACTGGGAATTTAACTCAATTTATACCTCAAAAGACAGATACAATGATCTTAATTGCTTTATAGGATTGTTGTACTATGTAATAGGCAGAACAATGTTATATCGCATAGATTATCATATGTAACATACAATTAAAGTATGACATACATCATATGTGTCATATGATATATCATAGCTGGCTGTAATGTAAGCTGCATTTAAGGTAACTGGTTCTGATACAAGATGAAGTGAAAATTCATAAAGCATTTAACAAAAGCTATCAAGTTGGTAATTGTAGTTATTAGTTCATATCCAAATTTTCTTTCTAGATTTTATAGCTCAGTTCTACCTCCATATTTGAAAGTGCAGTCTCTCTCATTTCCATATTGTTCCACTTTCACTCAAAATCAAGAAGTCAATACATTTAGGCGAGATATGGACAACTTGCATGCAAATAACAAAGGAGAATGGACATCTCGCCACCATGACCAATAAAAATTGGAACCTATAAAAAAGCTACTGTGCTTAATTAAACATTGACATTAATATTTTAGTAATATAATTTTGGAAATGTCTTTTTTCTCCTTGAGTCCAACAAACCCCCAGAGAAGCTTTACAAACTCATTATCTTATTTTATGTTGGGTTTTTCTTCTATGAATCTCAAAGAGTAAAAAATGAGATTTAATGACTGGAGGTCATGGTACTTTTCACACTTAGAGTATTATACAAAAGACCCACTTTGTTGATTCAACTTTTACCCCAAATTTCTTTCCTGGACTTCCAAAGTTTTCACTCCACAGAGCTCCGTGTTATCTTGAAGTAAGGTAGACGTACGGAAGTACAGATAATAAAATAACAGCTCAGTGGACTGTCACCCACTGAACACACCTATGTAAGCTCACTCCCTCTAAGAACTAGAATATTACCGACACCTCAGAACACTGCCTAACAAACACAATGGAACCTAATCATTTATATCCTCATATTACCTGAAATAAACTTTTTTAAAGTTAAAAGAATTAAAAAATAGTGTCACTGAAAGTCCAATTAAGGAGTCGATACCATTCACAATAGCCACAAAGAAAATAAAATACTTAAGAATGTATTTAACCAGGGAGGTGAAAGAACTGTGTAGGGAAAACTAAAAAACACTGATGAAAGAAATTATAGATGACACAAAAAACGGGAAAACATCCCAGGCTCATAGGTGGAATTGACATCATTAAAATGCCTATTCTGTCCAGTGCAATTTACAGATTCAATGCAATCACCATGAAACTACGGATGTCTTATTTCACAGATCTAGAAAATATAATCTTAAGCTTCATTTGAAGCCCAAAAAGATTATGAGAAGCCAAAGAAACCTTAAGTAAAAAGAACAAGTCTGGATCCATCACATTACTTGACTTCAAATTATACTATAAGGCCACAGTAACCAAAAGAGCATGCTATTTGTATGAAAGTGGAGACATAGACCAAGGGAACAGAACAGAGAACCCAGAAATCGAACTAGATTGCTATGACCAACTAATCTTTGACAAAGCAGACGAGATAAATCATGCAGGCAAAACCGAATAGCCACATGCAGAAGAACGAAGCAGGACTAGTATCTCTTGCCTTATACAAAAATTAATTCAAGATGGATATAAGACTTTAAGTCATGAAACCATAAGAATTCTAGAATTTCTTCCAATATGAATAAGCCCGTGCCAGTACCTCACAATTTGGTTTTTAACTAAATACTTCCAAGGCTCTAATTGAGTTTTACAATACTTCCACACAGGTTGAATTTTTTAAAAAGTAATTTAGAAAAGAGTGATTAATAAAACACAAAATTCAAACAAGTTCTGTAAGCGCAGAAAACAGCTCAGAGTTTTTAGAATTTTTTCCTAGGACTTTGTATCAGATACCCAACAATAACTATTAGCCACATGACTTAGAGGATAAAATAAAAACTACAAAAATAGCAAAGTCAACTCTCATAAATTCCAAAAGTAGAGTTCTAATCTAGTCACAAGACATTTGTGCAGAAAGACTGCACGGTGTTTTGTAATCTCTGGATTAAGATCCTCACATTTTATTTTATTTTTAAAATAAATGTTCATCTGATTCATTTAATTTGTTCGCGGTGATAAACTTATTTATATTTCAGTTTGCCCTTGAATTTACCACCGGTATCTATTTTAATTTGCCTGTTCCCAGGAGGCAAGCATCATGTTGTTAAATTGATACATATACTACTCAGCACAACAGATAATTTAATGAATTTTTCCTTAATGATAATGATGGTTTAAAAACACTACTAAATTAGAAGTTTACAGATTTGCCTCCTCTTACTTCTGCTGGTCATTGCAGAGACTGGGATGAACAGATGGCGTGTGGGGAATTGCAAGCTATTTCACACAGAGATGACATTCTCTCTCAGCTTACCTCAGCCTCAAATATCACTTAACCTTATGTTTTCTCCTAATGATACATATCACCAAGCATTCCATTAGCTAAATGCTACTAGCTTTATAAAAAAAGTTAAAATACAGAGTAAACAACGCAAACTGTTAAAGGTGTAATTGTCATGTACATTCATGGCCTTTGCAAAGTTCTACTCACCAACAATGGGCCAAAAGAATGGCAAAAATGGTTCGACGCACAATACCAAAAAATAAACCCTGTCATATAAAATACTAAATAAAAAAGTTTAAAAATATAGCTTAGATTTTTAAAAACAGGATTAATACAATCATAACCTCTAGAGTTCTCTTCTTTATAAGATAAACCTATCACCTCACTGTTGGACACAAATAATTTGCTGATTACCCATTTTCGTCAAGTTAACTTCTAACTACAGAATCTGGCTCCCAATTAAAAGTGAATAGCAATTCAAAAAAAGTTGCATTCCCTTAGAAAGTCCGTTGACCTAGTTTGATAGTGCTCTAATGTAAAATTGAAACCACACACCTTCTCTGCCTTATTTTCAGGTTTTAAGTTTCTTTAACAAATTTAAATTTACTGTCTATCAAATTCAAGATGTAAACAATTATATAAAACACACAACAAATTCTTTTTCTAAATTGTTATAAAAGCAGACTGTCTGCCAGTTTAATTTTTTTTAAAGTATATTTTTAACATTTATATCAATAAGAACCTGACATGTTCTATCAAAGGCAACAAAGTGAGACTGTCTCAAAATAAGTAAATAAATCAATCAGACATGAAATACACACAGTTTCATGGTTCAAATTACATGTGTACAATATAAATACACACACAAACACATGCTGATGTGAATCTAACTTTATCTTCATTAATTTGATTTTTTAGACTGTAGAATATTATGAGAGTACACAAAGTTTGGTTCCATGACTTGCTTTCGTATCGTCTGAGTCAAAGTTAGAGGAGTGCCCTAACTTTCTACTTCCCTAAGACCCAATCTTTACTTCTTTTCCAAAGAAGTCAAACAGTGAAAGCTAGAGCAGCACCTGATGTGGTGAAGTTTACCCGGCAATATAAGACATCATATTCTATGATGCATGGGAAAGTACCACTAGGGGGTTCCCAATTTCTTATCATCAGAAGACTTAACTGAAAAATTAGAATTTATATTTCATTTACACATTTATCAAATTCTTCTAGCCACTATGCTTTTGCAATCCGAAGGCTCTGCAGGTGAATGACTTAATCTTAAACAATTCTTTTAATTTTTAAAAGTAAATTTTTTAATTGCTTTGGATACTCCCAAAACATTATACCCACCCTAGTTTTCTCGTATCGTTTGAAGCTATGTTCTGTTTTCCTGACCACATTGGGATGTGCATGCTTTTCCTCAAGGATGGAAATTCATTTGTTAGGATAGTAGTTTCATGCGTGGGTCACTGGAAAGCTTTGGTTCATTTATTTCCTTGATAGTTTAGATTTCTGCATTTGTTTGAAAAGAGAACATAGGACTCCAAAAGTGTTGTAAGAAGAAATATGTTAAATGTTGGGTCTAAAAGACTAATCTCAAGAGTGTTCCCTTAATTTGCTGTCATAACAAATTGCTGGCTGCTTTCTAAAATTAATCACAGCCAAACACTGCTGCTATAGTGCAAGTTAGAGTCCAGACATTTCAAGGCATTTGAAACGGTGATTTGCTTTTCTGTTTAGTCAGGTGATAGAAACTTTCCTTCACATCTGTAAGACGTATTTCATAAATGAGTAAGAAAGAGATTTAAAACCTCCAACTATTTTTTTGCTAGTTCTGAGAAAGCTAAGAATCTTCAAGGCATGTTATTTATAGGTTAGCCTAACATTTTAATAAGACCTCATTCTTAATTATCATCTGTTTTGTTAGCTAGGCACCACTTAATTGTTTTTTAGTGACCTACCAATTTTTTCATAAAAACATTCTTAAATGCACACTGTCTGTGTAAAATCTAGTCAGGAATCCTTTTTAACTCCACAGTATTAACCTGAAAAGTCTTGGAAATCACATCTACTCTTTTCAGTAGTTGAGCTAGTGTTGACAAATGTTACAAAACTTTATGGATAGCGAGCTGTGTACCTGCAAAGAATACTTATAAAACTAGAAGGTACTTTAAGCTACAAATAAAGTATTTATCATTTGTAATATCAGAAATAATGTATTCAAGAGTTCTGTTTTCCCTGATTGATTTTTCGGCTGTATGTCCTCAGGAATTTGTCCATTTCCTGTACATTTTATAGTTCATGTACATAGAGATTTTTGTAGTATTCAAAGGTGATATTTTTTATTTCTAGAGTATCAATTGTAATCTCTCCTTTTTAATTTCTGATTGAGCTTAATGGGTCCTTTCCCTCTATTCCTAGTTGATCTAGCAAGAGGTCTATTGATTTTGTTGTTTATCTTTTAACTGAACCAACTTTTTGGTTCATTGATCCTTTGTATTAGTTTTTTGTTTGTTTTTCATTTTACTCAGGATGAAATAGAGTTCACAAATAGCAAGATCAAAGCAGTAACCAAAGG
>CAUYQV010136407.1:0-23307 GCA_963574575.1 Galagoides demidoff | reverse complement strand
CACCAGCTTTCTATGAATATGCACTAACTTACACACTGTCAGAAGTTTACATTGTTTCTGATATTTTTCTAAGTTAAGTTCTTTGCATTAAAAGATTTTTTTCTAATTAAAATTTTTTTTTGTCAGAAGAGGAATCACTAGGTTAACGGCCATTCACACTTTGAGTGTCTTGACATCTAATGTAGAATTGCTTTTAAGAAAATTTATTGTCGAATTTTACATCCACAGACAATATAATTTGTAATAGTGGAATTTTGAATAGTATTACTGATGAGAGGGTTTTTTTGCAGTTTTTGGGCTGGGGCTGGGTTTGAACCCTCCACCTCTGGTATATGGGGCCAGTGCCCTACTCCTTTGAGCCACACGCACTGCCTTGATGAGAGATTTTTTTTTTTTTTGAGACAGAGCCTTAAGCTGTCACCCTGGGTAGAGTGCTGTGGCATCACAGCTCACAGCAACCTCCAACCCCTGGGCTCAAGCAATTCCCCTGCCTCCACCTCCTAAGTAGCTGGGACTATAGGCACCCACCACAACACCTGGCTATTTTTTGGTTGTAGCCATCATTGTTGTTTGGCAGGGTGGGCTGGATTTGAACCCACCAGCTCAGGTGTATGTGGCTGGTGCCTTAGCTGCTTGAGCCACAGGTGCCAAGCCTTGATGAGAGAGTTTTAACAAGGGATGTTACTGTGAAGTCACTTTACAGAGGTTCCTTTAAGGTTACACTTATTTAACCACAATCAAACTGGCAGCTAATAAAAGATATTTTAATCTTAAAAAAAAAGTATGCACACAACATGTGATAGTCAAGTCAGTACACATGATACTGTGAGTTGCACACTTGTGATAGTCAAGTCAGTACATGTGATATTGTGAGTTGCACACAACATGTGAAGGTCAAGTCAGTACATGTGATGCTGTGAGTTGCACACAACGGGTGGTAATCAAGTCAGGGTTTCCACCACCTCCACCATTTGTGTGCTTGGCTTATTTCACTTAACGTAATGTTCTCTGGTTCCATCTCTGTAGTAGCAAATGACAGAATTTTATTCTTTTTATGGCTATACATTATTCCATTGTGTATATGTACCACATTTTCCTTATCCATTCATCTGTTGATGGACACATAGGTGGATTCCAAACCTTGGCTGTTGTGAACAGCGCCGCAGTAGACACAGGAATGCAGATATCTTTTAGACATACTGAACTCCCCTCCTTTGCATATATACCCAGCAGGGATCGCTGGGTCATATGGTAGGTCTATTTTTTTGTTTTCTGAGGAACTTCCTTGCTGTTCTCCATAGTGCTTGCACTACTTTATATTCCTACTGACGGTGCATGAGGCCCCCCTTTCTCTACCAGCATTTGTTATTGCCATTTTAACTGAAATGAAATGATATCTCATTGAGTTTTGATTTGCATTTCTCTGATAACTAAGGATATTGAGTATTTTTCCATATCCCCGCTTGCCATTTGTATGTCCTCTTTTGAGAAGTGTCTGTTCAGCTATTTCACCCATTTTAAAATCATATCATTTATTTTTTTTCCTATTGAGTTTTTGAGTTTTATTAATATATACTATTATTAATCCCTGTCAGACAGGTAGCTTGCAAATATTTCTTCTCGTTCTGTGGGTTGTCTCTTCACTTTCCTGATTGCTTCCTTTGCTGTGCAGAAGCTTTTTAGCTGGACGTGATCCCATTTGTCCAATTTTGCTTTGGCTGCCTGTGCTTGTGTGGTCTCGCTCAAGAAACCATTGCCCAGTCCAATGTCCAGAGCATTTCCCCAATGTCTTCTTTTAGTAGTTCCATAGTTTCAGGTGTTAGATTTAAGTTTTTAATCTATTTTGATTTAATTTGTGTTTATGGTGAGAGACAAGGGTCTAATTTTATTCTCTCACATATCAATATCCAGTTTTCCCAGCACCCAAGACACTGAGAGACTGTTCTTTCCCCATTGTATGTTCTTGGCACTTTTGTTGAAAATAAGTTCACTCATTTTCACTTGGTATTATTTTTTCTATTTCTGTGAAGAATGACTTGGTGTTTTGATAGGGATTGTGTTGAATCTGTAGATCAGTTGGAGCAATTTTAACAGTGTTGATCCTTCTAATCCATGAGGATGGAATATCTTTTCATTTTTTGGTGTCATTTTCAATATTTTTCCTCAATGTTTTATAATGTTTTATAGCTTCCTTGTAGGTATCTTTCAAAGTTTATTTCTAGGTAGTTTATTTTATTTACAGTTATTGCAAATGGAATTATTTTCTTGGTTTCTTTTTAAGATTGTTCCACTGTTAGCATGTAGAAATGCTAGTGATTTTTGTATGTTAATTTTGTATCCTAAAACTTTATTGCTTTTGTTAATAGTTTTTTGGTGGAATCTTTAGGTAAATTACGGCTTCTTGATCTTTATTTTGTGATTAATAGTGGTTGATTGAAGAAAAGGAGCCATATAGTAAAAGTAAATATGGAAAATGGTAACATAAACATACAAAACAGGCCTAAATGCATTTTTTAAAAGAAATTTTAATATGCTAAGATGCTTTGTGACTTTTTAAGGAGGACTTATTTTTGTAGGATAACTCACCAAATTTATTTTATAGCTGATTTTATTCAGTTTGTTTTGTTTGGGGTGCTACCATTATTAACATCTGGTGTTCCTAGGAACAAAATTTGGAAATCCTGAATTAAGTGATTTGTTTTTTGACAATATTTCCCATTATTCACTTGGTACCACAAAAACTTTAATGAACCTCCCCAGGCACATGGCTTTTACTATATAGTTCAGGCAAAGTAAAATCCTGGTATTTTATAAATCTGAATTTCTAGGGCCAGCTTAAGTGACTTCTTAGCAAACATGCATTAACTTTTCTTCTTTATATTCAAATGCCTTTTTGTTTATTCTCTTAATAAAAATGTACCAAGGAAACTTGTTTTGAAGCCCTTCATTTTTTATTAGTGCCTATTAACTGGAGTAAGATGTTATCTAGAAGAACTTCATACAATAGAAGGAGAGCCCATGTGACCAAAAATTTAACACTCATCCGACAACAACTGCTTCAGAAGTGGCAGGTCTTTATTGTTTAGAATTTCTCATGTTGGGGTTTATTCAAAGGGTTATATAAAAAAAGGTCTTTGAAACACTCCTGTAGCAAATTATTTTGGTTGAATTAGAAATCCTCAAAAGTGGAGCTTTATTATAATGGAAGGAGAGTTAGAATAAAGTCCGGTGGTGTTTACGGCTCAGTGTGTAATGAGGGTTGAGTGCATTGCTATATTATGACTGGAAGCATATCTTTTCACTATCTCAGGAAAGCACTCCTAGCTTTTATATAGTGTTACTGGTCAAGTGTTCTGTGAGCTTCCCCATTTCTTTTCATCCGATTGTTTAACACATCTTCTGCATTTGAAGCACCACAATCCCGAATGACCCTGCCAGGTTTAAATTATTAGCCCTGGATTATTCTCCTGTTAGAAATGTACCACATATTTATCTGCAGAAGTAAATAACACCTTCAACTTAACATGTCAACAACTCTATAGAACATTCTAGCCCACTTGGATGAATCCTCTCTTGTTAATAGCACTATTTGAAATGTGGTTGGCTGATAAGATTAGGGATGACAGGAAGGTCAACTTATAAACTGGGTATTTGTGCTTTATTATTTGCAAAGCATTTAATATATGCAATTAAATTAGAGAAGCTTAGAGACGTTCCTGTGAGACAGGTGTTGTGATAACCTCCCAGTACAAAGGCGGGGAACCCGAGACCTAACTATGGTAAGTCATCCGAAATTTCTTACTCAGGAAATGATGCAGCTGGGACTCAGAGCCAGACAATTTGATGTGAAAATCTATATTATTTCTACCACACACATTCCATTTCCCCAAGCTACATTCCACTTAGTGTAAACTCCAAGAGAATTTTGTTGTTTAAATCCATCTTCCGTTTAAGGATCACCAAAGAACCCACCAACTTTCCAGTTACAAGCCTTTTCCTGTATCTCCGGTGAAGACAGTGGGTTCCAGAGAACTGAGCGAGGCAGAGGCCTGGATCTGAGGACCTGCTTTATTCACTTACTAGTCCTGTGACCTTAGGAACGTTATTTCTCATGAGCCCAGTTCCTATCTGTGAAAATGGGGATGTACTCTATGTGTTGTTATAAAAACAAATGATTTGTGAAAGTCATAAAAAACATCTATGGAATATACCCAGCATAGTACCAATGGTACCTCGTAGTGCCTCAAGAAATAGAATGACAGTTATACTTAACCTCTTTTTTTTTTTTTTGAGACGGAGCCTCAAGCTATCCCCCTGGGTAGAGTGCCATGGCATCACAGCTCATAGCAACCTCCAACTCCTGGGCTCAAGCGAGTCTCCTGCCTCAGCCTCCCAAGTAGCTGAGACCATAGGCTCCCGCCACAACGCCCGGCCATTTTTTGGTTGCAGCCATCATTGTTGTTTGGAGGGCCCAGGCTGGGGATTCGAACCCACCACCTTAGGTGTACATGGCTGGCGCCTTAGCCGATTGAGCCATAGGCGCCGAGCCTATACTTAACCTCTTACGCAGCATTTAACAATCTTGAATTTTGACTTGGCGCCTACAGCTCAGGCAGCTAAGGTGTCAGCCAGTACATTGGAGCTGGTCGGTTCAAATTCAGCCCGGGCCTGCCAAACAACAATGACAACTACAACCAAAAAATAGCCAGGCGTTGTGGAGGGAGCCTGTAGTCCCAGCTACTTGGGAGGCTGAGGCAAGAGAATCACTTAAGCCCAAGAGTTGGAGGTTGCTGTGAGCTGTGATACCACAGTACTCTTCCCAGGGGACAGCTTGAGACTTTGTCTCAAAAAAAAGTGAATTTCTTTTTTTTTTTTTCAAGAAAATCACAAAAGTTTATTGGTGTATAAAATGTACATGTGCAAGTTACATACATATTTGGAAAAATGTATTATGTTCTTGGATAAGGCAATGACTTGTGAAAATATCAATTATTCCCAAATTAATGTAGAAGTTTATTGGAAGTCATTCCTCACAGCCAAAAAAAAAAAAAAATGTGAATTTCATCTGAGCCTTCTGATCCTAAAAAAATAGAGAAGGTTAAAGAAAGTCCCTTCAGCCTTTGTGTTCTAGAAAATGACTTAATAAGACTTACAGATCCCTTTCTTGTTAACCTACAACCACACCAGACACTGACCCTCAGAATTTCCTTTCTTTGCTTTGTAAATGATCAGCTGAACTGCTTGTGCCCTTTGGTCAATCAGAACAAAATGCTTATTATCCAAACTTTGGTTAGGTTTCCATTCTTCCTGCAGGACTCTGTACTTTGGCTGTCCTCAGCCTGAGCCGGCATGCAACCCCTCCTGAGAATATGACGGCCTCAGGGTCACACATTTTCTGATACATGAGGGGATTTGAAAAGTTTGAAGAAATAATGAAATTAAAAGATAAAAATAAAAAGTATAAACTGTATTTCTCAATATAAGCTCCATCAAGTCCATGATAATTTTTTGTTTGTTTTTGAGACAGTGTCTCACTATGTCACCCTGGGTAGAGTGCTGTGGTGTCTCAGCTCACAGCAACCTCAAACTTTTGGGCTTAGGCAATTCTCTTGCCTCACCCTCCCAAGTAGCTGGGAGTACAGGCACCCTCCCAATGCCCGGCCATTGATGACAATTTTTTAAGTGACAATATTGGCCATTTCATTCTCCCTAAAGAAATATAATTTTGAAATGTCTAAATCATGTCAAGCTGTCTTTAACCATGTCAAGCTAGTCTTTTTTTTACATTATTAACTGAAGAGAAGTGGGTATGCTTTACAGATTTTTTAAGAATAGAAAACAAAGGCTTGGCGCCTGTGACTCAAGCAGCTAAGGCACCAGCCACATACACCTGAGCTGGCGGGTTCGAATCCAGCCCGGGGCCCACCAAACAACAATGGCGGCTGCAACCAAAAAATAGCCTGGCGTTGTGGCAGGCGCCTATAGTCCCAGCTACTTGGGAGGCAGAGGCAGGAGACTCGCTTGAGCCCAGGAGTTGGAGGTTACTGTGAACTGTGATGCCACAGCACTCTACCCAGGGCAACAGCTCGAGGCTCTGTCTCAAAAAAAATAAAGAATAGAAAACAAAAAGAAGTCAGAAGGAGCCAAATGAGGAGTGTGAAGTGGATGTCTAGTGATTTCTCATTAAAGCATTAGCAAAACAGTCTTTGCTGGATGAGAGGAATGACCAGGAACAATCTGTGGTGGTGAAGGATTCGCTGGTGGAGCTTTCCTGGGCGTTTTTCTGGGAAAGCTTTGGTAACTTTCCCAAAATGCTCCCTTGATGAACAGATGTTATCATTCTTTGGCTGTCCAGAAAATGTCAACAAGCAAAATAAATGCCTTGAGCCTTCCAAAAAACCATTGCCGTGATCACTGCACTTGCCTGGTCATCCACTATGCTTTGACAGGAGCACTTCCACCTCTTGGTAGCCATCGCTTTGACTGTGCTTTGTCTTTGTGACCATATCGGTAAAGCCATGTTCATCTACTGTTACAATTCTTCAAAGAAATGCTTCAGGATCTTGATCCCACGTGCTTGAAATTTCTGTTGAATGCTCTGCTCTTTTTGCAGCTGATCTGGGCATGACAGTTTTGACACCTATTAAGGAGAAACTTTGCTTGGCTTTAGTTTTTAGTCAAAATTGTGCAAGCTTAAACAGCTAAGAGATTGATGGTGTTGGCTGTTGTTTCTGCTGTTAATCATCATTCCTCTTCAACCAGGGCACTAAGGATTAATGTTTTCTTTGCAAATTGATGTGACTGGGGTGTTGCTGCAGGTTTCATCTTCAGCGTCCTGTCTTCCCTTCTTAAAGCGAGTTATCCATTTATAAAATACTGGTTTCTCTGGGAGCTTTGTCCCCATGAACTTTTCATGAAGCATCAGTGATTTCACCATTCTTCCACCCAAATTTGATGTTTTTTTCTTGCTTCAATTTTAGCAGAATTCATGTTGCTTTGATAGGGATTCTTTCCCTTCATAGTGCCTCAGACTAGATCCTGTACAGTCATGTTATAAAAAGTTAGTAAAAGTTTATTTTCATGCAAAAAAAAAAAATGAAATCCATGCAGAGTATTTCACAGCACACATTTTCCATGAACTTTTTCAAGCCTCCTCATTCTGTGTGATCAGATCTTCCTTTCATTACCCTTCCCCACATCTGGTTCTTTCTAGTTTTGTTTACTCCTCTCTATAAAAGAAAAAAACTTTTTAGCATACCTCTTGAGAGCTTGCAAATCTTATAGTCACAGAATAGTCCTCTACTATGTATTGCAATAGTTCCTTTTTCCCCTTGCAAAAATTCTTCTGAATAAAGCACTCTGAATAAAGAGTGCCATGGCATCACAGCTCATAGCAACCTCCAACTCCTGGGCTCAAGCGAGTCTCCTGCCTCTGCCTCCCAAGTAGCTGGGACCACAGGCACCCGCCACAATGCCTGGCTATTTTTTGGTTGCAGCCGTCGTTGTTGTTTGGCGGGCCTGGGCTGGATTCGAACCCGCCAGCTTAGGTGTACGTGGCTGGCACCTTAGCCGCTTGAGCCATAGGTGCCGAGCCAAGTACTTTCTTCATAAGTCAGATTTGTTTATTTGTTTGGAAATAAGGTCCTGCTCTGTCACTTAGGCTGGAGTTCAGTGGCCCAAACATAGCTCATTAAACCTCAAACTCCTGGGTTCAAATAATCCTCCTGCCTCAGCTTCTCTTCACCTGGGACTACAGGTGCATTCCATCAAGCCCAGCTAATTTTGTTTTATTATATTTTTGGAGAGATGGATTCTCACTATGTTGCCCAGGCTTTTCTCAAGTGATCCTCCAGCCTCAGCCTCCCGAAGTTCCGGGATTACAGGCGTGAGCCGCCAGGTCTAGCCATAATGAACATAAATGTATTGACTAGTGGTTTTGCAGGCTGAAAAGTCCAAGATCCAGGCAGGAGCCAGCACCTGATGGGGAGCTTCTTGCTGTGTTACCTTGTGGTGGAAGAGCAAAGAGGATGAGAGAGAGCAAGAGATTGCATGTGTGGCCTCAAGTCCTTTTATAAGTGGCATTAATCCACTCATGAATCTGAAGGCCTCCTTTCCTAAACACCTCCCATGAGTCCTCACTTCCCAACATCATTGCATTTGGGGATTACATTCCTGACATTTGCTTTCAGAACACCATTCTATATACCTATAAAGAATAATTTTCTTTCTTTTCTTTTTATTAAATCATAGCTGTGTACATTAATACTGTCATGGGGTACAGTGTGCTGTTTTTATATAGAATTTGAAATATTTTCATCAAACTGGTTAACATAGCCTTCATGTCATTTTCTTAGTTACTGTGTTAAGACATTTATATCCTACATTTAGAAAGATTCACATGTACCCTTATAGGATGAACCATAGGCGTGATGCCACTAATCACCCTCCCTCCACCCATCCTCCCCCTTCCCCTCCCCTCCCTCTCCCCTCTCCCCACATTCCTGGGCTAAAATTGAGTTATAGCTTTCACATGAAAGCTATAAATTGGTTTCATAGTAGGGCTGAGTACATTGGATACTTTTCTTCCGTTCTTGAGATACTTTGCTAAGAAGAATATTTTCCAGCTCCATCCATGTAAACATGAAGGAGGTAAAGTCTCCATCTTTCTTTAGGGCTGCATAGTACTCCATGGTGTACATATACCACAATTTATTAATCCATTCGTGGGTCGATGGGCATTTGGGCATCTTCCATGATCTAGCAATTATGAATTGGGCTGCAATAAACATTCTGGTACAAGAATCTTTGTTGTAGTGTGATTTTTGGTCTTCTGCATATATACCTAATAGAGGAATTATAGGGTCAAATGGCAGGTCTATTTTTAGTTCTCTAAGTGTTCTCCAGATATCTTTCTAAAAGGAACATATTAGTTTGCATTCCCACCAGCAGTGTAGAAGTGTTCCGTTTTCTTCACAACCACACCAGCATCTGTGGTTTTGGGATTTTGTGATATGGGCTAATCTTACTGGTGTTAGAGGATATCTCATAGTAGTTTTGATTTGCATTTCTCTGATGATTAAGGTAAAGAATAATTTTAACCAAGGCTGTTAAGAGATTGGAAATTTGTTAACAATCCATTTTTTAGAAAGAATATTTTAAAACACCATGTAGGCTATGGTCTCATGGTCTTAAAAACATATTTGTATGCACAAAGGAAAACTTGGAAGATTCGGCAACTGTTAACACTGGCAGATCCTCAGGGAGTGAAACTTGGGAGATTTTTTATTTATTTCTCAAAAGTGGACAAAACCTTTTAAAAAGTAATATTTCAAAGGAAAATCCACTGTCTTAGTCTGTTCTGGATACCATAGCAAAATCCCTTAGACCAGGTGGCTTACATAGTGAAAATTTATTTTTTCATAATTCTGGAAGCTGGAAAGTCCAAGCCCGAGGTTGTGTCAGGGTTCAGTTTCGGGGGAAGGCTCTCCTTTTCGCTTGCCAACGGTTGCCTGCTCTCTGCGTCCTCCTAGGGCACTTCTTTGGTACCCGCACAAGGAGAAAGGGAGATGTCCAGTTCACTGATGTCTCTTCTTATAAAACAACACTAATCCTATTGAATCAGGGCCCTACCCATGTAACCTCACATAAATTTATTTATTTTCTTACTCTAAATATAACCACACTAGTGTATGAATTTTGTGGAGGACACATACATTCAGTTCATGCTTTGCTTATGGTAGAGGCTATACAAATTTAAATAATGTAAACGAGTGCATGCACCATGACAGTGGCCCCCTTTCCCTTTGATTCTGCATGCCAGAGAGAATACTGTCCCCATCTTTCTTGTCTGTGCTCACACACACCTACGTGGGGACGGAGACATACACACACAGACGGATGCAGAGCCACGTGCAGGCTCTGTTTTAATGGGGTCACACACTCCATAGTTGTTCAGAGTTTTGTTCTTTCACTCTGTGATGAGTCCTGTACAACTTTTCAAGTCAGTTTACATAGACCTGTTTTACTATCTTTAATAGCCACTTAATTTTTTTTGTTAGTACCATCAGTTGTTGAAAGACTTTTAGTTAATTCTCATTATTTTTGCCTGTATTACCTTTAAAATGTCTTTAGGCAGGCTTGGCGCCTGTGGCTCAAGTGGCTAAGGCACCAGCCACATACACCTAAGGTGGTGGGTTTGAATCCAGCCCAGACCCATCAAAACAACAATGATGGCTGCAACCAAAAAATAGCCGGGCATTGTGGCGGGCGCCTGTGGTCCCAGCTACTCGGGAGGCTGAGGCAGGAGACTCGCTTGAGCCCAGGAGGTTGGAGGTTGCTGTGAGCTGTGATGCCACAGTACTCTACCCAGGGGGAGAGCTTGAGGCTCTGTCTCAAAAAAAAAATCTTTAGGCAAAGGCAAAAATCAATTATTATAGCACAAGCCTAGTTTTTAACAAATAAAATACTGACAAGCAAAGCTAGAAGGAAACAGCTCACAATGTAAATAGTGCTTATTTCTGAGTGATGGACACGTAGATAATTATGTTATTTTTCTGCCTCACGCTTGGTAAGTTTCCCCCCATTCTCCATAGAAAGTCTTGTGTCAAAACTTGGAAGAGTTCTGTTCTGTATCTCTGCGACAAAAATGACAAAGCTTCCACTAGTTTAGCTGTAGACAGTAACCACCATTGCCTTCATCAGTATTGCTTTATAACAATAAAGCAGTAGCTTCTTTCTGGAAAAATTGTGTGTCAAGGAGAATGTATGTGGGATTTGTATTGCAAGACTTTGGGTTTAAACCTAGTTGAACTGTGTGACTTGAAAAAAATTAGCTTTACTTTTCTTAACTCAGTTTCCTCAGCTGCTAAACAGAGATCATGAGAGCAGAGATGAAAGGAGGGAAGGGCCTATTTGCTGCTCTGTATACAACAAAGTTGCTACAACCATTTATTTCTCACGTATTTGTGCCAATGACGAGTAGACTCTATCATCTGCATAATGTCCTTCTAACCCTCTTCTTAAGGTGTGTGAAATAGAAAAGAAATATATTAGGGCTCTCTCTCTGCAAACAGTTCACCCAGTTGGTCAACCCAGCCCTGTGATATTTCTCTTAATTTGTTTTTATTCTGATTTGTTTTTATTCTGTGCACACTTGCCTTTTTTCTGCATTTAAGCATTCTAAAATTTATTTTAAAAAGAAGAATATTGCTAACTCCAGACTGTTTTTCTTTCTCTCTCTCTCTCTTTTTTTTTTTGTTGAGACAGAGTCTCACTGTGTCACCCTCAGTAGAGTGCTGTGGCATCACAGCTGACAGCAACCTACAATTAATTCCTGGGCTTTGGTGATTCTCTTGCCTCAGCCTCCCAAGTAGCTGGGACTATAGGCGTCAACCACTATTTTGTTTTTCTATTTTCGGTAAAGACAGGGTCATGCTCTTGCTCAGTTTGGTCTTGAACTCGTGAGCTTAGGTGATCCACCCACCTTGGCCTCTCAGAGTGCTAAAACTATAGGTATGAGCCATTGCACCCAGCCCAGGCTATTTTTCAAGATTTTGTAAGCTATTAACATAAGTCAAAAAACATAAAAACAGATTTGGCGCCCGTAGCACAGTGGTTATGGTGTCAGCCACATGCACCGAGGCTGGCCAGTTCGAGCCTGGCTGGGGCCAGCAAAACAACAACAAAAATAACAACCAAAAATAGCTGGCATTGTGGTAGGTGCCTACAGTCCCAGCTACTTGGGAGGCTGAGGCAAGAGAATCACTTAAGCCTAAGAGTTTGCCGTTGCTGTGAGCTGTGATGCCATGGTACTCTCCTGAGGGCAACATGTGAGACTGTCTCAAAAAAAAAAAAAAAAAAAATATATATATATATAAACACAAAACTAAACAAAAACCGTTGAAAATCTTTCATATTTGCTCCCCTCCTCTCTACTAAACCAACGTGCACAACTAGATCTATGCTATATATTTGTATCTTTAATGTTTTCTATATTGGGTCTTACACACACACAGACACACCAACACACCATCCTTAGTTCTGACTGTGTGTTTACAATTTTATTTTGTGCCCAAAGCAGTACCATCTTCCAGGTGTATAAGCTGGTGGGCCTGATGCTGAGGTGGCTGGATGAAACCCACAGGAGCATTTTTGGCTTCCACACAGTGGCCACGTTCCGCCTGGAGAGTAGACAGCACAGGAATCTTCTCATACTTTTCGAGGTATTGTCTTTGTCATTTTCTTTTCTTACTTCTTCTGCTCCCCCAGAGACTAATAGATGGGATTGTTTTAAAAAAGAAATAATTTGAGTATTTGTTTGCAACTCTTTGTCCTAGTCTGTGGTTTTGTGTATAATCAAGCAACTTGGGGTTCAAGTTGAGGGAGGTAAATTTGCTGCAATGTTCATTCAGTTCTTGCCCCCCACCCTGTAGCCAGGCACGGTAATGACTACAAAATATTTCTAAAACAAGTTATTTATGCTACAATTTAAGGCTTATGTCATTTTGTTCTCTGAGGGTATCCAGAGCCATTATTCGTGCTCACAGTTCTTCTGATTAAGCCAATAATTGAAAAATAATCACATCCAAATGGGTTTCAGGGTCTTGAGTGGTACTTGTATTTGGGAACTAACAGATATTTCTCCTCCAGGAAGCAGGTAGTTGGAAAAACACAGCACAAATGGCTTTAGGATGTTTTTTCCAGCAGCCGTCCTGTATCCTCCAAGATCACTTGCAGAGTAGGGCTGAAAGGGAGCGTGTTAGTCCTACAGAGTGGGACGCATGATGGGGTGCTGGCACTCCACCAGCTTGTCCTCAGGCTGACTTGCCAGGCCTTAAACATACATAGACGGGGGCTAAGTTCTGGCTTATTGCTATTTCCAGGCTGACTGTGAAGATCTGGTTTCCCAACTAGGCTTCAGCCCCTGAGCAGAAAGTTAATGGCAGCCAAGAGTGGAATGCTTTGGGCAGCCGGTGCTTCCTCCCTCCCACCAGTTGCTGCCCATCAAGGGGACAAATGCTCCTCTGCCCTCTTCACGGTTCATTCAGTCATTGTTCTTGTGTCCCAGATAAGCTGAGTTGAGCAACAGTGACAAAAATGAAAGCACAGCTTTGCAATTATTTTTGCACTTGGGCTTTATAAAGAAATGACCATAGATATGTCATGCTTAATAAGCACCATAAGGTTCCTCTAGTATTTTAAAGACCTCTAAATCATTCTCTAAAACGATTTGTAATTCATTGTTGTTTGTTTCTAAGGTTTATAGATTCCATGAGGGCCGAATATTTTCCTCCACTTTTATGTCCTTGGCACACTGTCGGCCCTTAAAACATATCTTTAGAGTCATAACTGATATTGTCCCTTTCCAGATTTCAGGGTCTCAATAAGAAAGAGAATTTAATAATATGAGAAGTGACTGCTAGGTTCTTTTAAAAATGTCCAAGAAGGATCTTTAATTCAAATTCCCTAAAGGTACGAAACATGTTTCCTGTCCCTTTATGCAGGACCTGGAAGCTCTCTGCAGGTCCTCAGTCAAGGTGCCGACTGGAGACTTCTTTCTAACAGTGACACTTGGTTAAGGGACCATCCAAACCGTGAGCTCTCTCCTGAGATAGCTAATCAGAGCGCCAATTAGTACCCACTTGTTCATGTGGAACCAGGAAACACAAACTTCAGTTTAGGCATTTTCTTAAATTCGTTTCAAGTCAAATCATCTCTAAGAATTCACTTGCCCTGCAGTGAAAGCCCCACGCACAGAACAACCAGCATACAAACTGCCCCGCTGCGACTGCCTCTGTGTGTTGCTTTGTACATCTCCTGCTTTGTACCAGAAAAGTCCTTTGAATGCCTGTCTGTGCCATAGGGGCCTTTTTGTGACAAGATGCAGAAGATCAGGAACAGGAAACTGGAATAGCATAACAGGAACTGGAAGAGGAATTATTGTTGTTGAAGAGAACAACCTGTATAAAGTGTAGGTTATATGAAAGCTGCAGTATGAAGAGTTAAAGAATGTAATTAACCCAATAGAATTCAGCCAAAAATAAGATGAACAAGTGAGTAAAGGGACAAAGTAATAGCTAATATAAAACCCATGTATCTGGTGCAGTTCCTGGATTTCAGGAATCACATTCTGCTCTCACCCCGTGTGAACCATGTCTGGCTGTTTGTCTTCCTGCATCGTCTGCACTTACACTGTCACTATTGGAAGAATCACCCATGGTTTGTAAATTTCACTGAAGAAGTACGGAGGAAGATTTGATTTGCAAAAATTGTTTCCCCCAATTCATTCATTCATTTATTCAGCTCTGTCTCTCTTTTTCTTTTCTTTTCTTTTTTTTTTCAGTTATTAATTTAACCCATCACCATGAATACACTAAGGCAAAAAGGGCAATATTTGACTGGAAGATATGAAGGGTTTTGCTACAAATTAATTATTTTTGCTATAATTAATTATTTAAATTTTATTAAAATAATGCCTGAATCATGAGAAATTTGAGGATTCTGATGTCAAAGTCCAGTTAACTGCTAGAAAGGCAAAATTATGTTATCCTTCTTAGTAGGGTCCTATTTGACCAAGCTGTTGTGAGCAAACCCTGTATCCAGAAAGCCAGATGGATTCTGTCCCATTAAGGGTGTTTCTGCTAAGGCCACGTGTCAGGTCGAGTAAGTGCCTGTTTACTTCTCTTTTTCCTTCGATGACTGCTTAACTAAATATGATCTGTGATTTTTCTCAGAAATTGCCATTTCCCACCATCAGAAACTGACATAGATTGCTGAGAGCAAATTTATTCTACTTTTGGGAAATATCAAAAAGGATTGCTTAAAGAGTCTTAGATTTTATGTTTCCTTTCCTTAATGCTGTGCTTTTAATTTCCAATGTTTGTTTTTAATAAAAACAAAAACTGAACTCAGAGGAAAATCCACTGTAACAGGCCTTAATCATACAAAAAGGTGAAAACATACAGGGGCCATGAGGGAAATTATATTGTAAGGCAAGAAAAAACAACACCACCCAAATGCATATCGGATTCGGAACATTCCAGCAATTTTTGCAGGCAGGTCAGTACCTTGCTCCCTGTTCCTCACTGCTAGAGGCACTGCTGTAGTTGCTCAACTGAGAGGGATTTGTTTGGCACAAATTTCTGGAGATGGCTAATTTCAATAACATTTAAAAGTATACCATTTACATATGTATATTTATGTATAATCATTTAAAATTACTCCTTTTCTTGTGGGAATGACTTTTATTGTAAGCTGTACTGCTGAGTAGCTTATGTTTCTATATAATGAAGTACCACTGGAGAGAACAGTCACTTGTGGCAGGTAGCAAAGAAATTTCAATAAAGTAAACTCTTAGTATTATCAAAATTATACATTTGGGGCTGTTAGCATGGCCTAGAAAAAGATGAGGACAGGCTCATCTCATTAAAAGAGAAGAAATAGTGGAATTAGCTTGAATCTAATTACAAGCCACACTATCTAATGTAAAAACATGACTGTTTTTTCACTCCCATTCATTTTGACTAGTAATTAGTTTTGGCCTCTAAAATGCCACCCTTTAATCATCCAAACACAGATGTGATTTGCCGTGCAATTTAATCTTGCTTTAATGAAGAACTAATGGACGCATCGCAAATTACTTTCCCTGTTGGAGAAAAATTCTATTTCCTGCTTTTCAAAAGATCAAGAGTATCTTGTGATAATAGCCCAAGCGGCCCTGGCAGCCTCACGGCACAGAGCAAACAAGCTCTTTTACTCAACTCCCAATTCAATGGAGAAAAAGAGGGTACAATTAGCAACAAAGCAGGGGAAACGCAGCATTACAGCCGAATCACTTTCTGTAGCTCAACCCCCAGCAACCACTGGCTTGTTAGAGCCAGGTCTAAAGTGTCAGGCACGAACAATGCGCCGTGATAAATTACTCTCTTCAAACAGCTGCACTGCTAATTTTCAATTATACACACAAATGGGTCTCAGATTGGAAGAAAATGGAGTGCACGGGGAGAACAGTAGTAGATTTCTATGTTTGTTTGGTAGTGAGTGTGGAGGCGGGAGAATGACATTTTGAAAAGAAAGCCATAGTGAGGAGTCAGTGTTTGAACTTCAGAAGATGAGCCGTCCTGAGCCTTAGGGAGACCTGTGGTTTCCTCGCTTAGCTCTGGGCTCTAAAAGGCACGAAATTACAAGTTACTTTCCTTCGTGGGTTTTTTTTTTTTTTTTTTTTTTTGGTTTGTTTTGTGACCTGTCACACACTTCATACTGGAAATTCCCTGCTGACCCAATAAGCCCACTGGGAATCACAGAGGTTCGGTTGCCTTAGTCCCCTTGCCATCTTTGTCCCAGATCCCCCCGGACCCCTCCGTCTCCCTTAGTTACCGACAGCCTAATGGTGCTGGAGCCCCCTCCTCTCCCTCCATTCACTCCATCCGTCCCACCTGCTCCTCATAGCCAGAGCTCAATGCCACGGACTCTGCACACACCTCCTCTGCCCAGATAGAAAACATTCCCCCTTTCCGACGAGAGAAAAATTTTAGAAATCTCACTTTTTTTCTGAACAAGATTTTACCTTAAGGAATATTAAACTTGGCTGGTCTTCTCTCACACATGGAAACGGGTTTCAGAAGATATTCTTTCTGATTTGGTTTTCGATGCGGAGATGAGCAATGTAAACCAACACACATTATTATTCTTGTTTTTTTCACCTGTGTGACATCCCTGTACCTTAAGTGCCAGCGTGT
Organism: Galagoides demidoff; assembly: GCA_963574575.1. Lineage (NCBI taxonomy): Eukaryota > Metazoa > Chordata > Mammalia > Primates > Galagidae > Galagoides > Galagoides demidoff. The sequence continues at coordinate 6,571 of CAUYQV010136407.1, read as the reverse complement.
TTGGGGGTTGACTGTAGAATTAGACGTCCCTAACTCTTTCAGGGAAGATGTGCGTGGACCTGCGCCCCACCTGCGCTACCCCGCACTCAGCACCTCGCAGAGCCCGCGCTCCCTCGCTCCTATATTTTGACGGTGGCTATTTTATAAAAGACAAAAGGCAAGGATTTGCTTTCAGAAAAAGACCTTTGCAAAAGACCCGAATGGCGGCGTGAATTAATTTTCTTCCAGAAAACACGAAACCAGTTCTTGTCGAATCTGTTTCTGTTTCGTGCTAAGCAGGAGATGAGAGCCACAAGTGTGGGAGGCGGGTTGTTCCTTTAACTCACTTTCTCGGAACTCACTACGTGGCCAGAGTAGCTGCTCCTCTGTCTCCTGTAGGGGTGGTGTTGATGGATCTTTCTGCATTTTTCATCTTGAAGACACCACAGATCTCCTGCCTCCATCAGCGAGTTCATTGTGTTCCCTGACAAGGCCATGCTCATCTTCGGGCGCAGTCTTGGGAGACAATCCCCCCTCCTTTTTTACGGTGCTGATTCAAGCTAGGAGCTTCCTTTGACTACAACAGCCCAGAAGAAGACAATAAGTGGGCCTCATCTGCTTAAGGGCCACACATTAACACGGTACAATCATTTGGCTAGATGAGGATAATGGCCATTAAAATGTTCCGATTTCCAACCATTTTCTATAAGATTGAATATAATGTAAATTAATGTTCAAAAAAGGGGCTTCTGCTATGGAAATTGTTTTAAAAAGACCAATCATTTTAGGAGGGTGTGCTGGGGGAACCTCTTTTAAAGCAGTCTTCCTCCGCCAAGGAAAAACTGTGAGCATTATATATTGGAGTTAGGAATATTACCATTCAGAAAAGACTGGAAAATTTAAAAGGCCCATCCATTAAAAGTTACTTTTCTTGATGCAGCGGGAAAAGGCTGTTGAGAGATGGGGGGATGGTGGTGATATTGAGTGAAAAATGCATTTTTTTTTTTTTTTTGCTGAAGTGGGATTTTACTCCTTTTACTTTATAATCGTTACAGAAATTTAAACCTCAAACCATTTCAGCCCAAGCTTATACTAAGCTTGTTAGTGGTTTCTGATGCTGTGGCCGATAATGCTGCAGCATTACCATAAATCAGCAGAATTAACTATGATCTTCAGAAGCATGCTTGAAAGTGGGTGACAGAAGTCTGCAATTTGGTGCTCTGAATATTATGATAACATTCTATATTAAATGTTCATAATCTACTTAAAGCTGAGCTTCAAGTACATTTTGTATTTGTGCTTTGCCCAATATTAAAAGCCAGGAACAATTATTACAACCCATGTGAGGCTTTATTGTTTGCAAATGCAGAATATAAAAATATATGATCAGGTATGTACCAAGTGGATTTTTAGTTAATTTTTTTAAGTGTTCATTTTTTCATTTAAATGGGGTTACTGCTTTCTCCACTGAAGAACTGGCTTAAAATTGTATTTGTATCACATTGCCATTTACAAGGAAAATGAGCTATAGATTCAAATACATTTCAGGTACTATACTGAAAACTTGCATTAGTCACTCTGCCTTCTACAGCTGATGTCAGTTTTCATATCATATTATGACTTGAAAGCGAAGGGTTCACATTGGACAGTGGGTCCCAGAAAGTAATACTTTACCTTTATATATACAATAATTAATGCCCATAATATGTTTTTTGCAAACTGTCCATGCAAACTGTCCATGAAGGTGTAGTCTCTGACTTGGTCCCAGAACCAGAATGACCTAGTTATAAGCAAACTAAGGTTTATTTCTTTATTGTCTTTGTTATCCTGTGCTAAATTGCACACATACCAGAGCACACTGATCCATGCTGTAGAGATACAAAGAAAATATCCAGGCAGTCATTCTTAGCAAATGGATAGAAAGTGAATTTTTTTCTACACTGTTTAAAAATTATGATTGTTTATTGCTTGAAGGGAAACCACCACCTCTGTTTAAGCTTATCCCTAAGTGGTACCTACGTAGTATAAAGTTTGCACAGAACAATCAATAATTGGCTATTTTAGGAGGTAAACAAGTGAGACACTGCGATTTCTATCATGCGGTTTAACAGACTAAAATGAAGAATGATGCAAAATGGCAAGGCAACTTTATTTCCCACTGATTTTGTGCTAATGTCAGGAAGATAGAATTTTGATAGTACTTTTCATTCACTATGGTTATATAGAAAAGCAAAGCTCATCTAAACCAGATCCTAAATGGGATTAAATATGATCTATTTTAAGTGGATAATCTTCTAAAAACCTCATAAATTTCTAGCCCTTAAATGCTCTCAAAGAAGCTCTGCCTCTCCGATCTTCGCTGGGGACACAGGAGGAATCTGAGTCCTTGAGATTCCTCAGCGTAGGCGCTTTCTCCAGCTCACCCTCCCTTCCATCAGCACCAAGGGACGATTGCCAGCAACCCTCCCTCAGTGTCCCTGTGCCCATATTTCAGCCATAAAAGGAACACAAAAAGGTCCATGAAAGCACTTTGAAAAGAGAAAACTGCTATATGCCTGCAAAGTACACAATAGAAAAACAGAATAATCCTAATAATCACAATTAATTTGTACCTACTAAGTGCTGCAATGTGTAAATGCTTTACATGTAACACCTTTGTTACAAACAGCAAAGTAGGCACCTTAATCTTTGGGTGGATGAGGAAATCAAGTCTCCAGGGAAGTTAAGTAATTTAACTAAAATGTATAATTTGAATCTAACAGTTTGATTCTAAAGCCTATGTTTATTTTATTTTGTTTTATTTCTTCTTATTATTATTTTAGAGGTGGGATCTTGCTCTGTCATCCAGGCTGCAATGCAGTGGTGGGACCATACCTCGCTGTGGCCTCAGACTCCTGGGAGCTGGAACTATAGGCATGTGCCACCACTCTCATAAAGCCCGTAATGTAAATTACTGGACTACTCTGGCTCTCATTACTTACATATATTTACTATATATCACAGTTATTTAAAAATAATACTCCAAATTATATGGTCAGTGTGTTATATTATCACATATAAAAAAATAAGGATTTTTGATGTGTTTTCTTTCCAAGGGAACAAGATTTGGGAGATATTTATCTCTTACTAGGTGATTGGGAAAGGAGGGAAAGAAACAGAGGCCTGGAGTTCTAGAGATTACTCAGTCAGGGACACACACGAATTAGCTGAGCATGGTGACCATTATCTGAGTAGTCTGTAGTTCCAGCCGAGGCCGAGCAGGAGGAAGCCATTGCACTACAGCATGGGCAATGGAGTGAGACTGTGTCTCTAGAACAAACAAAGATTTTGCTTAAAAAGATATGCTAATATGCAAAGGAGTATTCATGCAAGAATTCACCAAGTAATCAATGTGACAGAATGCAAAACCTAGAATAAGATCAGTGTACACACAGGGATGTGGTTATGATGAGGGCATGTTTTAAATCAGTGGAATAGAGGGAATAGATTCAATCCAATTGGTTGCCTATTTGGGAAAAAAATGCAGTTACACAAAAATGTCCAGAAGGATTAATGATTTAATGTAATAAATAACCACTTAAACAAATACATAAAAATGCCAACAAATTAACACCAGAAAAATCCTAGGAGAAAATACAGGAGAATGTTTTTCATGATCTATAACCAGGGAAGAAAGTTCATGAAAACACAAAACCACCAAGTCATAAATAAAAGAATTGACAAGTTGACATAAAAATAAATTTTTTTTCTACAGTTAAACAATGATCTATTTTAAACAGTTAAAAGATGGCTCAGAGCCTGTAGCACAGTGGTTACAGCACCAGCCACATACACTGAGGGTGGCAGGTTAGAGCCCAGCCTGGGCCTGCTAAACAACAATGTCAAGTGTGACAAAAAATAGCCAGGCGTTGTGGCAGGCGCCTGTAGTCCCAGCTACTACAGGAGGCTGAGGCAACAGAATTGCTTAAGCCCCAAAGTTTGAGGTTGCTGTGAGCTGTGACACCATATCACTCTATTGAGAGTGACATAGTATAACTCTGTCTCAAAAAAAAAAAAGGGCAGTGCCTGTGGCTCAAACGATTAGGGTGCTGTCCCCATATGCTGAAGATGGTGGGTTCAAACCCAGCCTGGGCCAAAAACTGCAAAAAAATCAAAAAACAAACAAAAAAATGTTAAAAGACAAGAAATAGACTGGAAGAAAATATCTGCAAATTTATCACATATGAAAAAAGAAGGATTCAAAGGAATTATTCAAAGAAATAAATAAGGATTCAAAGGAATACAACCCACAACATGTAAAGTTCTACAAATCCAACAATAAAAACAAAAACATTCCCATGAGAAATTGAACATACAATATGGAGAGGCAATTCATTCTTGTAAGATGAAAAACAACTAAGTAGTAAACATAGAGGCATAATCTCACTAGCATTCAGGAAAATGCAAATGAGAGCAAGTTACCATTTTTGTTTTACCTATCAAACTAATAAAAATAGAAAAGCCTGTTCTCTTTCTTTCTTTTCTTTTTTTTTTTTTTTTGAGACAGAGTCTCACTATGTCACCCAGTAGAGTGCCATGGTGTCACAGCTCACAGCAACCTCCAACTCTTGGGCTTAGGCGATTCTCTTGCCTCAGTCTTCTGAGTGGCTGGGACTACAGGTCCCTACCACAACACCTGGCTATTTATTTGTTGCAGTTTGTTCAGGGCTGGGTTTGAACCTGCCACCCTGGGTATATGGGGCCAGTGCCCTACTCACTGATGACAGGCCAATGAAAAGGCTGCCCAGAAAAGCCTGTTCATGTCTATTGTTTATGAAGATGTGTAGAGAAGGGCACATTTGGCACTTTGGTGGACTATGGAATTGATATTATACCCATCAAAATTAAAGATGCACAAACTATCCTACCCAGTAATTCATTTCCAGACAAAATCCTACAAAAATAGTTTGTGTGTATGCAAAAAGATGCAGTTGTGTGTCACTTAACAATGGGGATAGGTTCTGAAAAATGCATCATTAGGCAATTTTGTCATTGTGCAAACATTACACATGGAGCATACTTACACAAACCCAGACGACAGAGCCTACTAGCACCCAGGCTATCTGGTCTAGCCTATTGCTCCTGGGCCATGAGCCTGCACGCCAGGTTACTGTACTGAACACTGTAGGCATTGTAACCCAATGCTAAATATTTGTGTATCTAAATTTAAAAAAGGCACTATAAAAATACAGTATTATAATCTTATGGGATCACCATCACTTGTGCAGGCTGTTGCTGATTAAAATGCTGTTTCTTGTAATAAGAGAGAATTGGAAATATACCAAGAGTTCATGTGTGTAAGATATCTCACACATGGAATATTACGCAGCTATTAATAAGAATGAGATAGATCTATGGAAAGAGAGTCACTGATTTGAGAAAAAAAGGCAAATCTCAGAATAATATGCATAATGTAATTCTACTTACGTAAAGTCTTGTTATATTATACACATATATATGTGTCGTGCATGGAAAAGCTCTGAAAGGATATACCTCCAAATTGTTAATAATGGGCTAAAGCAAAACTGAGATTGGTAGTTTGGGGATTGTGTGAAGTTTTTACTGTTTTGTTTCCTCCAGGTTTATTAAGGTGTAACTGACAAATAAAAAATTGTATTATTTATGGTGTCCAGTGTGAGTGCTTTGATATAAATGGTACACACTGTGAAATGATTAAATAAAGCAAATTAATGTATCCCTCACCTCGTATAGTTTTTTGTTTTTTTTTTTTTTGTGGTGAGAACATTTAAGTTCTACTCTGAGCAATTTCAAGCTTACAATATGTTATTATTAACTACAGTCACCATGCTGTACACTAGATCCCAGAAGTTATTCATCCTGCCTGAGACTTTGTACCCTTTGACCAACATGTCCCCATCTTCTGTCCCTCCTCAGTCCCTTGTCCTTGGAAGTCACCATTCTACTCTCTGCTTCTATGCACTCAATGAAGTTTCCACTCTTTGTACTTTTATATTGTTTGAATGTGTTTTTTATAATAATCTTTCTTTTTATCCCCCTATTTTGAAGTGAAACAAAAGTGACAAGAACTTAATTCACATTAGCATTTTGTAGGAAACATGAGGGGTTTTATTAATATTTCTGTTTCTTTTCTATTTTTTTTTTTTTGAGACAGAGTCTCACTTTGTCACCTTGGATAGAGTGCCATGGTGTCATAGCTCACAGCAACCTCAAACCCTTGGGCTCAAGCAATCTTCTTTTTTTTTTTTTTTTTTTGAAACAGAGCCTCAAGCCATCCCCCTGGGTAGAGTGCCATGGCATCACAGCTCATAGCAACCTCCAACTCCTGGGCTCAAGCGAGTCTCCTGCCTCCTCCTCCCAAGTAGCTGGGACCACAGGCGCCCGCCACAACGCTCAGCCATTTTATGGTTGCAGCCATCATTGTTGTTTGGCAGGCCCGGGCTGGGGATTCGAACCCGTCACCTTAGGTGTACGTGGCTAGCGCCTTAGCCGATTGAGCCACAGGTGCTGAGCCTCAAGCAATCTTCTTGCCTCAATTTTTCATTTTTTGTGGAGACAGGGTCCTGCTCTTGCT
>CAUYQV010136406.1:10000-42357 GCA_963574575.1 Galagoides demidoff | reverse complement strand
CTAAGAGTAGAATCAGAATGTTTTAAAACTATAACTGAGAAAATGACATGAAGGCTGTGTTGATCAGTTTGATGGAAGTATTTCGGATTGCATGTGAAAACCCCACACTGTACCCCAGAAGCGTATTAATGTACATAGTTACCATTCAATAAAAAAAAAAAAAAAAAGAAAAAGCAATATAGTGAAAAGTAGGCCTGAATATTGCACCGTCCCACTCCTCAGCTCTTCTTCCATCTAACCTACTCCTTTGTGCCTTATCATGCAAGGAACTGACTGGGCCACATGGCAGAATTAGGAAGTACCCTGAATTTTTTCAGAAACCTTTGTTAACTCTCATTTCTCTAGAACAGAGATCATTAAGTGGACTTTCTTTTCCTACTTCTCTCAAATTGGACTAAACCAGAAACCTATCCTGTTAGCAGAGTCTTTAATTGAGAGGAGTATTTTCCAATCTAGTGAGAAAGTGACAAGATGTAAATGACAAAAGGCAGACTTGGTGGCAGGTGGAGGAGCAGGTTACTACCGAGAAAGTGAACGGAAAGGATTATCAAGGTAAATGCGGAGCTGTCCAGAAGAGGAGAAGTGGAGAAGGAAGTTTCAGCCATGAGAGTTTTTGGACAAAGAAAAATAAAACAATAATTGAGATAGAAATAGAACTACAGATGAGTTTCAAGGAGACAGAATAGCTGTATTTGCTTGTATTTTTCAAAAAGATAAACTGTAGAAAAAAATCTGTTATGGCAACATTATTAGGTATCACAAATACAAAGCTTTTGATAAAGACTTATTCTCATTGGAGATGTGAGCAGAATGGGAAGGTCTACTTAAAGTCACAATACTTTTTATTTTTTATTTATATTTATTTGTTTAGTTTTTGAGACAATCTCACTTTGTCACCCTCAGTAGTGTGCTATGGCATCATAGCTCACAGCAACCTCAAATTCTTGCACTTGACCGATTCTCTTGCATCAGCCTCCCGAGTATCTGGGACTACAGGTGCCTGCCACGATGTCCAGCTATTTTGAGAGACAAGATCTTGCTGTTGCTGGGGCTCGTTTTGAACCTCTGAGCTCGGGCAGTTCACCAGCCTGGCCTCCCAGAGTGCTGGGATTACAAGTGTGAGCCACTGTACCCGGCTGATACCCTTTATTTTAAGAGGGAGCTTTAAAGCCAAAGGGACATGAGTCCTCTATTGTCCTCAATCAGTCTGTGTGATTCCTATCCACATACATTGATAAAGAAATCCTATTCCATCCTTTTTTTTTTTTTTGTAGAGACAGTCTCACTTTTGTCGCCCTTGGCAGAATGCCGTGGCATCACACAGCTCACAGCAACCTCCAAATCCTGGGCTTAGGCAATTGTCTTGCCTCAGCCTCCCAAGTAGCTAGGACTACAGGCACCCACCACAAAGCCCGGGTATATATTTTGTTGTTGTTGTTGTTGCAGTTTGGCTGGGGCTGGGTTTGAACCCGTCACCCTCGGTATATGGGGCCAGCGCCCTACCCACTGAGCCACAGGTGCCACCCCCATCCTTTTTTTATTATTATTACTTTTTATTTTTAGAGACAGAGTCTCAATTTGTCACCCTCAATAGATTGCTGTTGTGTCACAGCTCACAGCAACCTCCAATTCCTGGGCTTACATGATTCTCTTGCCTCAGCCACCCAAGTAGCTGGGACCACAGGGACCCGCCACAATGCCTGGCTATTTTTTGTTGCAGTTTGGCCGGGGCCTGATTCCAACCTGCCACCCTCGGTATGTGGGGACAGCGCCTTATTCACTGAGCTATAGAAGCCGCCCCTATTCCATCCTCTTGCCAAGAAGCTATAGCCTTCTAACTGGATCTCTTACATTCTTTCTTAATTCCATACAATGTAATCTTTACGGAACCACCACAAGATCTTCAAAAGTAAATATAAACTTATAAATAAAAGTAAGTAAATCTTTAAGTATATGAAATCACTCTTGTATTTAAAATAATCAATGATTCTCAGTCCTATTAAAATGAAAGTAAAAACCCTTTATCTTAACTTACAAAGCATTCATGGATTCAATGCTTTTTATGCTCATGTCTTTTCCTGTTCTTACCCTGCCTTCCTGGAGGGAAAGTTTTCTTGCCTGTGCCATTGGCCATTGTAAGACTTGCAAATTCACCTTCCATTGGCTACAGAAGGGACAGGCCATACCTTGGTACCTAAGCACTTAACATGCAAAAGCATCTACTTCTGTTTCTTCATTCATTCTTTGTCAATCTTGCAAACCAAAAGAACTGTATCTATATTTTTGAGATCTGAAGAATATAAATTAACTCTACATTAGGTAGAAACCACACAGTTCATCCTGAGACAGAAGTCTACTATTATCTTTACTTAAATGGCAAAACTTAGAAGCTTGATCCGGTAGACAGCTCCAGAACACTGCTGGTTACAATGTCAGTATAGGTGATGTTGGTGGAGTGAAGCTTTATTTGGGAACAGAAAGAGAAACAGCAAGTTCAGAGGCAAAGCACTGGTGGATACTAGCGCTCAGGCTTTGCACAGACCCTGTGTTGTTAAAACGTGTAAGCAGTAAAATGTTAAAAAAGGACATGGCCTCTGACATCACAGTTTCAGAGTGGAAAACCCCCAATGAAGTCCCAAAACTCTGAAATTTTTAAGGGGCCCAAATCACAGAACAGTTTTTCCTTACGATTATTGAGACTAAATTATTTGCCCATGGGAAGGGTTGCGATACAAGCATTTAAATTCTACCTGCTATTATATATATCACCTTTTCTACTATCCTGAACTTCACCTAAATTGGGTACGATAAGAGGTTTACTAACCATGTAATTTCTTCCCCCGTTTCTGCAATTTGATAAAGGTTACATTGGAGTTTACTTTATCCATCGTTGATGATAAATGAGCTGCTCTGATTATCTTACAGGACAGTCTGAAGTTTAAGAAACTCTTTAAAGTAAATCTGAATCAGAATGTTCAAAAGTGCTTGTGAATTGAAGCCGCCAGTGGCTTAATCTAAATCACAGCAGGAGTAATTGCGGTAACTCCTCCTCTGGTGGGCAGCAATGTACCAGGGACCGTATCTGTGACAATCTTGTTCTCTAGTCTGGAATTGTGAATGGAGCTTATAAAAAGACACTCTGCATTTCTGAACCTAAAGTGGTTTTATATCTCACTAAGTTATCTCCATATTCAAAATATTTATCCCATCAAGTAAAATACATACCATCATTTCTTCTCACTAAAATGATAGGTTAGTAGTAAAGCAGTATTTTTAAAAAATGTTAGCACCATTTATTATAACGTGTCATAAATGCTTGAATTAATACTGGTACTTGATTTTTGATCTGAGAACTGCAATATTTAACTTGTTTGGCTAACTTAAGAGGATCATGAATAGAAGTTGGGAGTTAAGAACCAAAGATTTACAGACATGTCATTGTCATTTTGGGAAATGGTTCAAGTAAATTTAGGTGGCGATTTGGGATGTTAATACTAATTACAGACAATTTTCATTACTGAGCACACATGAATATTATAAACATTACAGGCAACATTTAACATGTATGCTTGGCTATTGTGGGTCTTTTGTGGTTCCATATAAACTTTCGGACTATCATTTATATTTCCGTGGAGAATGTCAATGGTATTTTGACGGGGATTGCATTTGAGCTGTAGATTGATTGCTTTGGGGACTAGAGACGTGTTAACGATATTGATTCTTCCGTGTGCGTGAAAGAATATCTTCAATGTTTCATCAATATTTTATGTTTTTACTTACAGTGATCTTTCACTTTGTTTGCTAATTGTTTTCCGAGGCATGTTATCATATTTGCAGCTATTGTACATGGAACACTATAGATGAATGTGTATTTTGCAGTAATTGAGTATTTTATATCTATTATGTGCTGTTGTTCTATAGTGAAGATTTGGTCCAGTGTTTGTTGGTTTTCTGTCTGGATCACCTGGTCAACCCTGAAGGTGTGCTGTTGAGGATCCCAACACTTATTATACTGAGATCTCTTTCTCTGGCTCTGGTAATATTTGGTTTATCCATTCAGATGCTCCCATGCTGAGGGCAGATGTATTTACAATTGTTACTTTCTTTGTTGCTTTTTCAGACTGTTTATTCACTCTTGGGATATAGAAATGCGACTTATTTTTGTATGTTAATTTTGTATCCAGCAACTTTACTGAATGTGTCTATCAGTTCTAATAGTTTGTACGGATGTTTTAGGTTTCTCTCGATATAGGAGCAGATCATTTGCCAACAAGGATAATGATATTTCTTCCTTTCCAATTCGGATGCCCTTTAGTTTATTTCTCTTTTCTGATTGCTCTGGGTAGCACTTCCAGTACTATATGGAATACAACGGTGAAAGTGGGTGTTCTTGTCTTGTTGAAGATCTTAGAGCAGCGGTTCTTAGCCTGTGGGTCCTGACGCTCAGGAACTGTATTAAAGGGCCATGGCATTAGGAAGGTTGAGAACCACTGTCTTAGAGGAAAGGCTTTCAGTTTTCTTGTCTTTCTGGTTGTTCTTGATCCTTATGGATCAATATCTGGTAATGAAGAGTTAAGTATAGATTTCAATCTGCACACTCAGATCTTGTTCTAACCTATCCTTCTTGAGAAGGCTTTTGAGATATTCAAAGAGACTTGAGTGTTGTGACTGAGGTCTTTGGTCAGTAACAGCTGTATCAGCACTGTGGTGCCCAATTTCTGTAATCCTGTGACTCTTGCAGACTCCTGGTGACACCCTCCTTGGCGAACCATCAAGGTAAGTTAAGGGAGGATTCCCTAGATTGCCAGGCAGTCTCTTCCCTCACTGTGACGGGCTGTGGGACTCGGGAAGGCATGACATGGGCACTCCCTCATGGCCACTGCAAATAGCTCTGTACCAGGTTACATCTGAAGCCAGTCCGGGCTTGCCCAGTGATTGTGGTTCCTGCTGCCGGGTGTTCATTTAGAGGCCAAGGGCTCCTTAGTCAGCAGGCGGTGAACCCTGCCTGGCCTGGGTCCTTCCTTGCAGGGCAGCATGTTTCCTTCTGGCTCAGGGTGAGTCTGGACATGCCATTTGGGGACATAAGGCCTAGAGGCAGGGGCTTCAGGAGTCTGCTTAGTACTTTATTTTGCTGTAGCTGAGCTGGTACAAAGTTGCCAAGCAAAGTCCTCTGAACTTTTCTGTTGCCATTCCCCAAGAAGAAGAAGATTCTCCCTGGGTTGCGTTGGCTGGAGTTGGGGGAGGAGTGACCACCATGGCTGGTATCCCACTGGGTCACGTTCACTGCATCACCACTGGCTTGGAGCCTGCACAGCCACCCGAATTGCCCAAGGACTGAAGAATCTGTGGTCTGCTGCTTTACAAATTTAGTGCCAGCTCCAGGCTGCTCTTTTCAGCAAGTGGTGGGGCTGGCTGGAGCTCCGGTTTGGGGCAGACGATTTCCTTCTGGCTGCGTGGCTCTAAATGCTCCCTGATGGGGATCAGTAGAATTCTGCCCTGTGCTCTGTTCCCCGAGAGCAGGATGGGCCTGAGTTCCAGTGTAACTTCCCACAATCACATCAGTCTCCCTCCCTGAGCACAGATGCTCCCTCCACTCCGTGTGCTGGTGTGATGCTGCTGAGGGCGGGAGAGAAGTATTATATGCAATTCAAGATCGTCTCTCCTGTCCCCTTCCATACCTTTTTCCTTGATGTGATGTTAAAACAGGTATCATATTTGCTTTCCTGATTTGGGGCTCTTCTGAAGGCATTTGCTTGTATGGATAGTTGTTGGATCTGATGTTTGTATAAAAGGACAATTGTGGGAGGTTTCTGTTTGACCATTTTGACTGGAAGTCTTGCTTTCTTTTATTTTCAGGGGGCTGGACTCATTGCTGAGGATATAAATAAATCTACAGCATGTATGCATCTTAATTGTTTCACTTCTAAGGAAGGGACTTACTGTAGAATACCTGTACTGTAGAAAAATAGGGATAAGATACAGTTAAAATTTTTTACAGCCATCTTTAGTGAAAATTTAACTAAATTATGCACAAATGTTGAATGCACCTTTTTTTTATGCCACAGTTCTAATTGTCGGTTCAAACTATTGTTAAATTTCCACATACAGGTGTCCCTTCAAATTCACAGGTGTGACAAACTCAAATTCAACCACTCCTGGATCTGAAATGTATTTAGGTAACCCTACAATGACTGCGTCTCTATTGAACGTGTATAATTTAATTTCTTTTGTTAGTATCCCCCAACAGATACAGTAGAGCAACTATCTACATTGTATTGAATATTATTAAGTAAGCTACATAGGTTTTAAAGTACATGAAATGATTTACATAGGTAATATGCAATACTATACTGTTTTATATAAGACACTTATGAATCCCTGGATTTTGGTATCTGTACAGGGAGAAAGATTGTAACCAATTACTCACCAAGGTTACCCAAAGACCAGGGAGAGAAATATTTATTTTGATGAGCATTGTTATTGAATATAACAATCTCATGATGAAATTACATTTTGTAAGAGTTTATAAGAGCCTTCTCTCTTCTTTTGATGGCGCTAATTTCTTTTCAAGTTTATATATTCCCAAACCATGTCATCAGCAGCAGGTATTGATGGTCAGATGTTTGTTAGCATGAACCCCCTGAAGAACCCCGTAAGATACAGTGCCATAATAACCCCAAATATTTCACTGCTCTTGCCAATTTTTCCTTACCTTTGACTTGTGTTAGCCACTGTCAAACCATTCATTACCTAGGTTTTATTTTCTTACTGTTAACTGTAATGAATTCTTCCCAGATTTAGAATAAAAATTTAATATTATTCCTAGGCCCCTTGTACTGTGTTTATAAAAACTAGTAAAGCAGGAATTCTCTGGTGCTCTTTGATCCAGCGCTCTCAGCCTGTGGGTCACGACCCATCTGGGGGTCTCCTGCATATCAGATATTTACATTTTGATTCATAACAGCAGCAAAATTACAGTTATGAAGTAGCAACGAAAATAATTTTATGGTTGGGGGTCACCACAACATGAGGAACTGTATTAAAGAGTCACGGCATTAGGAAGGTTGAGAACCTCTGTTAGAAGCTCAAGTGTGTCAACTATTAATAGAATCATTAGGGAAGGAGCTTGGTTTGCCCCAGTTGTCATTTACTGTCGCACTGTCATATCGTTAGGTTAACAGATCAAAAATATACCATGACATAATACATATAAGTAGCTGGTCTTGCCAGGAAGAAGCTCAGCATCTAAACTTATTGTCTAGGTGTGACTCAGGCACTCAAATGTGTATAAAGATTGCACTCTTTGCCTCTTTATAACTCATGGACTATTCTTTTTTCATAGAATTTCCCCGATATATTCTCTCTCTCTCTCAACTTCCTTACTCTCTGCACATGTCCTCCCAAAATTCCTATGCTTAAATCTAATTCCCAATTTTGGCTTTTAATACATGGCAGTGGAGCAGGATTAGTGCTGTTATAAAAGGAACCCGAGTGAGTTTTCTTGCTCCTCCATCTATGTGAAGATACAGCAAGAATATGACCCTTTATACAGCAGGTGGCAAGTCCTCAGGAGACACCAAATCTGCTTTGGCCTTGATCCTGGAATTCCCAGGCCAAGGACTAAGATTCTCCACTCTCTTTCTGTCTCTCTCAAACTTTCTCTCAATCTCCTTTCTCTTCTCCTTATTCATGATTCCTAAGAATATCCAGAATGTAACAGATATGATTTTCAATATAAAGAAACATCAGCAGAGGGACCTGGGGGTTGGCTTATAGTTCCAATATGTTGCTAAACGATTTCCCTGGAAATAAATGTACTGTACTATGAGGGTAGAGCCCACATATGTTTCTCTTTAAAATGAAAATAGAAGGAAAATAAGTTGAAGAGTTTTAAAGTCTTCCAATCTCAATGTTAAGGTAGCTCATACCTTCAACCTTCACTGCCTTGCAAATTTTCCCATTTGTCCTTGTCTATGAAGGGCTATAAACCAGATTTTTTACAAGATCTCATCAGTGCCAGTTAGTCAGAAGAAATCTCTATACTGGCCTGAAGTTCAAGGCACAATGCTGAGATTTCTAAAGTGCTTTTGCTGTGATATGTATTATGCAGCCGTGAGCTATTTGGGAAGCATATTTTCACAGCATATGCCTTGAGGAAATCTCATCTGCTGTCTCCGTGTTCCTTCACGAGGGTCTGTCATTATAGATTCTAATAGACATGGGAGCTTTATGCTTCTGAGACATGAAATTGAAAAATTTAACAGGGTGAATAAATAATACAACAAAGCATGCAAAACAATATTTTAATTCTACTGCCTGCGGAGGACAAATGATATCCTTTAAAATTTGTTTGTTCTATGTGTGAAGCTGATTCCTCTCCTACTTCCTCCGTATCCATTCTGAAACGTGTTCTGGGAAGTGCAATCATGTCCACCACCACTGGACGAATGATCCTAGGGAGGAAGGAGAGACAGGGAATACAGCTTTCAGCAGGCTCAGCACACAGGACTGCAGACAACAGGAATGGAAGTGGGTAAGTCGTGTAAAAACCTGTTAACCCTGTAACCCTAAGCATGCTGGGTAACACAAAATGCACAAGTAAAAGGTGTCCGTTGACAAGACAGGAACTAAATTTAGATATTTTTTCTGGATGAAGAAACACTCAAGAGATGTAAGGATGTTTTTTAAATTAGTAGTTTTCTCAGAGCACCCAGGTAATTCTCACAAAAGGACAACAAATAAACAACAAAAAGAACCAATGATGAGACAAAAAAAAAAAGACAAGCTAATATATAACTTCAGTTAGACAAGAATAAAGAAGAAAGAAGAAGAATATAAGAATAAAAAGTTAAAAATGGCTGTTTTGTAAAGAATAAGAAGAATATAAGAATAAAAAGTTAAAAATGGCTGTTTTGTAAACTCTTTTCAAGTACAATATGATGGTGTAATTCTATTCAATTTATATAATTTTTTATCTTCATAATAATCTATATGTTTTAATTTATAGACATTTCTAAACTTAAGAAATATTTAATTTTGTAATTAGAATATTTTTTCTATTTCAGGTTAATGTGAGCGTACAAACACCCAGGTCACAATACTGAATTGTTAGGTGGAGTCCCTCTTGTAGTTTGTGTCCCTCACCCAAAAGGTGTTCTGCACACCCCTACATTGTGCACATTAAGTTGGAGCACCCCAACTACCCTTTCCCTGCCTATGTTCCTTCTCCCCCTAACTTGATTGAAATGAGTTTTTCTCTTCTGTGGGTTTGAATTAGATTGTCCACAGACTTCTTATTAGCATTGAGTCCATCATACCTTTGCTTTATTGAGTACATTATACATTTGTGATACTTTACTGAGAAGAATGGGTTTCAACTTCATCCAGGTTAATACAAAAGATGTAAAGTCTTCATTTTTTATGGCTGAGTAATATTCCATGGTATACATATACTACGGTTTGTTAATCCATTCCTGAGTTGGTGGGCATTTAAGGTGTTTCCACATTTGGCAATTGTAAATTGAGCTTTGGTAAACAATCTAGTGTAAATGTCTTTATGATAAAAGGATTGTTTTCTTCTGGGTAGATACCTGGTAGTGGGATTGAAGAGTCAAATGGGAAGTCCAATTTGAGTTCTTTGAGGATTCTCCATAGTTATTTCAAAAGTGGCTGTATTTGTAGTTCCATTGCAAACTGCAAATTGCCAATGGCCCCCCATCTCTGAGTGCAAAGCAGTCTTAATGACAAGCCATGAGATTCTGACTTTCCCTGCCCCAGACTCTGTCTTTAGGAGACTATTTCTTCATCTGTTGCTGTTGTTTATTCCATTTCGGGCACCTTGGTCACTTACCTACCACTCATCTGTTCTTCCTTTGGAATGCTTCCCTGACATCTATGTGGCTCACTGCCTCTCACCCTTCTGGCCTTTGCTCAGATGTCACTCTATTCTTACCCTCATTCTATTTTACTTTATTTTATTACATGGATGAATTGTATAGTAGAGAAATCAGAGCAATTTGTGTGTCTATCACCAGAATAGCGTACGTTGTACTGTTAGGCATTTATTCATCCCATACCCCTCCCTCCTTCCCACCTTCTATGTTTCTCCCAAGTACATTATCCCATGCTGTAT
This sequence comes from Galagoides demidoff, assembly GCA_963574575.1. Taxonomy (NCBI): domain Eukaryota; kingdom Metazoa; phylum Chordata; class Mammalia; order Primates; family Galagidae; genus Galagoides; species Galagoides demidoff. Next base: position 32,225 of record CAUYQV010136406.1, on the reverse strand, counting down.
GACCATGGATAGCCATTGTTTAGCTCCTGCTTTGTTCTTACATTCCTGAGATACTTAGGATAATAGCATCTAGTTCCATCCAAGTTGCTAAACAAGATCTTCTTTCATTATTTCCATGGCTGAATAGTATTCAGTGGGGGGGGGGGAGGTGCATGTGTGCATGTATATAAGTTTGTTTTTTCCTTCATCCACTTGTCACTTGATGGGTAGTTTGATTCCATATCATTGCAACTGTGCATTGTGCTCTGATAAACATGTGTGCAGTTGTCTTTCTTAGATGACTTATTTCCTGTGGGTAGATACTGGGTAGTAGGATTGATGGATCAAATGGCAGGTGTACTCTTAGTTCTTTGAGTGAGGAATTTCCCTACTGTTTTCCAAAGAGGTTGTATGAATTTATATTATCCCAAACAGCGTGTAAATCTTCCATTTGGACTGCTTCAACATCTATTTTTTTTTTTTGACCTTTTAGTAACAGCCATTCTGACAGAGGTGATGTGTTATAGCGTTATAGTTTTCATTTGCATTTCCCTAACGATTACAGCATTTTTAATATGTCTTTGCCCATTTGTGTATCTTCTTCTGAAAAAATGTCTGATCCCATCTTTTGCAAATATTTTAATAGGAATGTATGTTTTGAGGGATGATCTGAGTTTATTGTAGATCCCAGATATTACTCCTTGACAAATGTCTAGCTGGCCAATTTTTTTGTTTTCAATTCTGTAGATTGTTTGCTTACCCTGTTGAAATTTTCTTTTGCTGGGTAGAAGCTTTTTGGTTAAGTTTCATGTATTCATTTTGGGGTATCTTTTGGATTTGCTTTTGGGGTCTTAGTCATAAATTCCTTTGCTTACACCAATATCTAGAAGAGTATTTCCTATATTTTCTTCTGGAATTTTTATGGGTTTTGGTCTTGCATTTAATTTTAACCCTTTTGAGTTAATGTTTATGTATAGTGGGATAGGTACCCAGTGTCATTCTTCGGCACATGGCTGTCCAATTTTCCCAGCTCCATTAGTTGCTGAATAGAACATCATTTCCTCAGTGGATGTATTTGTCTGCTTTGTCAAAGATCAATTAGTTGTAGGTATATAGTTTTATTTCTGGGTTCTCTATTCTGTTCTATTGATCTGTGTTCCATTGATCTATGTGATCTATACCACTAAAGAGAATAAAAGTAGACATATAGATCATAGATCTACTTTTATACCATTTGTTTTGGTTACTATGACTGTGCAGTATAATTTGAAGTTAGGTAATGTGATACTTTGTTGAGGATTACTCTGGCCATTCATTAGCTCTCATTATTCTTATTTTTTCCTATTTTATGCTTAGTTGTTTTTTTTTTTTTTAAACAAGTGTTGTTTCAGGCAATCTCAAGGAAATTTAAGGTAACTTTTAGTGAGAGTTATTGCTAAAATTTATCCTTTGGGCAAATGACCTCCCATTCTTTCTCTTCAGCTCTTATTCTCCTGGCTAAGTGCCTTAATATTATGTAGTTCACTTAGCCATTTTTTTTTTATCTCCTATCTCTAGAATGTAAGTTTGATGGGAGAAAGGATTTTTGCCTCCTTCATTAACTTCAATATGCTGAACATTTAGAGACTCTCTCATTGCTCAATGAATAAGTAGTTGAAGAATTATACTTTGAGATTTATTCTTTTAATGAATAATAATGGGTTTAATCTGTCCTTTCACTTGATATTTATTAGAATTTTATGAGCTAGGAGAGAGATATAAAAGATTTCTAAGTACTGTAATTTCTTTTTATTCTTCCTCTACCTCCAAATCTCCTGATGTTACAATTTTTGACTCTTCTGGTTCATTTTTGTAGTCTGTGAATTCAGCATACGTCTTTGATTTACAAGAGCATTTAGTAACTATTTTGGCCTGGATGAATGAGCTGCAAATGTGATTTCTGTAAAATGAAGAGCTTTATCTTGACCAGGATTCCTCAACTGAGATGCTTTTATTATTTTAGGGGTCCATTCTGAGTTACATGCTAGATGCTAGTAGAACCCATCCTGGCCTTCCAAGCACAACCAAACATGTCTTTAGATATTTTCAAGTCTTTAGATATTACTCTTGGAGCAAAATAATCTTCAGTCGGCAACCATTGTTAAAGAAGATTCTAACATTTTATAAAATATGATTTTGAAATTCTCATCTGCTCTTCTAATGGACCACCAGGCTTCTTATTCTATCTTTTTGCTCTTTGATTTTGTCCACCAAAGATTTACTGTCATCCACATGACAGAGGAAAAGATGAAATATTAGTGAGGTGATCTGTTGCCCTGGTTTAAAGTTAATGAGTATGGCTTTAATGTTTCTGTACTCATTCTTATTTTATCCTCTCTGCCAATGGACAGACGATTAAGGACATTGTTTTCTTATTAAATGTGAACAGATGATATTTAAACTACCAGTACTTTAAGTGAATTAGCTTCCAGATTAAAATAGGAAACTATTTTAGACAGTAAACTATTTTAAAATTGCACACAAACATTATGGACACCCTGTTCAACAAATGAAATTAAGCCTTTCTGATATTACTTAGTGATCAAGAGACTCTTTACTGTGTACTTATCCTAGAGTCAAACAAGCAGGGAATTGCCAAGATATTACATTAAGAACATCACAGATTTGATGGTTATACCTTCCAATTGGTTATATAAAAGTGAGTGTAGTACATCTGTTTGTCAGGATATGTTGTATGCATTGAATGAAATATCACATATAGGATAAAATGTCTTACCGTCAATTTCTCTCTCTCTGTCTTTCCCCCCAATGTTTCAGATAATTAATTAGTAAAAGACTGAACCTAGTTTAGCAGTGGAGTCTGGGTTCTAGAGGACACCAATCAAATGACTCAGCAAATCTTTCAATACAATTTCCCTTGTATCTCTATTATTTTTAGGCAAGTTGGAATGTTGCCAAAATAAGTTAGCAAAATACATACTGGCTATGGACAGTACAGAACATCTCTTAAATCAATCGTGAATGTGATTAACATAAAAAGCAGGAGAATTTCTACCCTCATGCCTCTCTTTACCTTATCTCTGTCCCCACTACCCATCTTATAGGTGGCTCTTTGTTGTTTTTATTTGTAATTTAGTTGCTAAAACACATTTAGATAGACAAGATTATGGTGGTGCAACAAGCAAACTCCTCCAAATAGAAGTTTGAAACAATAAAATCTTATTTTCCTCATGCTACATATCCTCAAGAAAACAGAAATTTTGTAGTTCCGTTACTTGGGATCTCAAGATGATGGAGTCCACATGGTCAGGACTATTGCCAAAAGAAAGCATGCTAAATTGTGGGCTCATACTTAGAGGCCATCACTTGGTGGACCAAACCTATCACATATTGTATATCAAGGGGATTTAGGGAGAGTAATCCTGCCATATGCTTACCCAGGAGGGGAAAAGTTAGAAACAAGTTGGATAACGGTAATGGGCAACTCAGTTCTCCTTCAGAAACTCTCTGTGCCATTACCAGAACGCTCATTTTTTAAACATTGCCCTGATGCCCTATGTTAATCTCTATTTTTTTATGCTACCCAAATCAATATATTGATAGAAAAAAAATGCAACTGCTTACATAATTTCAACAGAGAAAGAGCTATTCATGTTCCTACCACAGATAATGTGTTTTAGTTGACTTTGTATCCTCAACAACTAGGATAATACCTAAAGTGAAACTTGGAGATTCTCAGTATTACTTATTTGGAAATAAACAAACAAACAATAAAAGAATGAATGACTTTAAGAAACTAGTGAATTAACAAGGTCTTTGAATTTTCAATCAAAAACAAAAATAAAATTATAATAATAATTATTTTTGAGACAGAGTCTCATTTTGTTGCCTTGGGTAGAGTGCTGTGGTGTCACAGTTCACAGCAACCTCAAACTCTTGGGCTTAAGTGATTCTTGTGGCTCAGCATCCCAAGTACCTGGGACTACCAGTGCTGGCCACATGCTCAGCTATTTTTAGAGACGAGGTCTTGCTTTGGCTCAGGCTGGTGTCAAACCTGTGACCTCAGGCAATCCACCCACCTCAGCCTCCCAGAGTGCTAGGATTACAGGTATGAGCCACCGTGACCAGCACAAAATATTTATTTTTAATCCAGATAGAAATTGAAAAAGACACAAAAGAAAAAGAATGTCAGACAAGTTTCTGTCGTTATTCTGTTTTTTTTCCTTAGTTTTATAAAAATTTTGGTCTTTCCATAATTCTGCTCCCAATCTTTTTTTCTTAGTATACATAATATCAAACAATTAAGTTTGCAAACTCATCCTAGAAAAAGTGCTACATACTTCATTGCTGAATATCACTATGGTCCCCTTTGAAGTCCTCCCCTTGACCATCTTGTGACAGTAGTGATATTCAGCAATGCAACAATGAGGGATGCAGCATTTTTTTCCAGGGTGAGTTCACCAACTTAATTGTCTTATTTAGTATGACAACAACTCTGATGGCTATTCCAGAAAAAAGAGTTCCAAAATTGCTTTGAAGGACTGACTTGGTGCTGGCATCAGTGCGTAGTTTCCCAAGGGGAGTACCTAGAAGGTGAGAAGTGAAGTACAAAGCACTTCTTCTACGATGTGTTCTTGAACTTAATTCTCTAACCTTGTATATTTCCCATATGATTATAATTCCCAGTTCTTATACCCAGTCCAAATCTCTCACTTAATCTCAACTACTACATAGATACATGTAAATATGAACTAAATACCTCTTCTTCATAGCCTACAAACATCTACCTATAAAAGTCTAAGTTGGATGAGTTAACTCTACTTCCTGTCATACCTGGTATTCTCCTGGCTCCTTATCCTTGAAGAGCACTGCCAGCTCCCACACCAAAACATGTGCATTAGTCTTGATTTTTTCCTCACCCTTATATACCACACTCAACCAATCAATAAGAACTATCGAATTTCTCTCTCCTATCCATTAAGTATTATTTCATTCTCTCCAGGTTTCTTGTTAATGGCCCTAGATTAAGCCTTATTGTTACTCATAGAATTAATCTAACATTCATTTGACTGTCTTTTAGCATCTTTGCAATTTTGTCTCCAAGTGACATATGCGAGTCACAGAAATCCTTCACACTGAAATCGTCACCGTGATTTTCGTTTTAGTCTACATAATACTTTTTCCCTTTAGACCTAGATTTGGTCTTCCAAGATGTAGACTACTAGTCCCTCTTCCCAACTTTATACATTAGAGAGAAACACTAAAGTAGAGTAGAAAAAGTTGTGAGGAAAAGTTGTACCATTCCCATGATCAAAGTCACTCAGTAGCTTCTTTTGGTCACTGGTCATATACTTTTTTTTTAAATATATTTTTTAATTTGATCTTTTTTCTTTCTTTACCTATAAGTATCAGCATATTTGACACCAGGTCAATAGACTGGCCTATAATTGTGATGATTATATAAATCTTTAATAGTTTGAGTGGTATCAAAAAAATACATTTTAGTAGAATCCTTTTGTAAAACTGCTTTCTTTCCTCTTGATGCAAAAACAAAGTACTAGATATGGTAGATGTCTTAAAATCTGCAGGTTAAACCTGCTTGAGTTCCACGTCCTCTGACTGAGTCCACCACATATATTCTTTGATGGTAGCTATGGGGCTTGGATATTAGCCCATTTGTCATTAATTCAATGAATTTTATTTATTTTATTTTTTTGAGACAGAGCCTCAAGCTGTCCCCCTGGGTAGAGTCCCATGGCTTCAGTGCTCACAGCAACCTCCAACTCCTGGGATCAAGCGAGTCTCATGCCTCAGCCTCCCAAGTAGCTGGGACCACAGGTGCCCGCCACAATGCCCGGCTATTTTTTCGGTTGCAGCCCTTATTGTTGTTTGGCGGGCTCAGGCTGGATTTGAACCCGCCACCTTAGGTATATGTGGCTGGCACCTTAGCTGCTTGAGCCACAGGCACCGAGCCAATTCAATGAATTTTATAAAAAATAAAACTCTTTGAGGCACACAGAAGATATCATTATTTCTGTGTTTCTGATGGGGAAACTGAATTTCCGGCATGTTCATTGACTTGCCTAAGGTAATTGTTTTTGATTTTGTTTTTGTGACAAAGAAAAGATAAGACTTCAGTTCCTCACAACTTTTTCTACTCTACTGCAGTGTTTTTCTGTAACATATAAAGTTGGGAAGAGGAACCAGTAGTCTACATCTTGGAAGACCAACTCTAGGTCTAAAGGGAAAAAGTATTGTGTAGACTAAAACAAAAATCATGGTGACAATGTCACTGGTAAGGATTTTTTGCGCTTTCTGTGCCACACCATTTCGTCCAATAAACTCTCATTTCAGTATTGCTGGTAAACCAGAGCATTAGCAATAAACTTGCAAGACAAACGGTGGATATTAAATAAATATGATTCTAAGAAAAAGATAGGCATATTAGAACAATACCGTTTCCAAAGTGCTTTTTGCATATATTAATTCACAGACTTAATTTTAATCATGATTTGTTCTTACCTATTCCCTACATATTTTCCTCTGACAGCACAGTAAGTGTCCAACATGTATCACCAACTTTGAATAATTTTAGACACTTTAGAGAAGACTACTCTGCTTTCACATTGACCATGAAATAGCTCCAGAAATTCTGCTTCTCAATTTTGCTAACATCTGCAATTTCGTTACTTGGAAAATCCATAACTATCTCAGATTGTACCAAAGTAAATGATTTATTTTTTGGACCAAGAAGTATTCTTTAGGATTATTTGTTTTTGCTTGAAATTCTGGACCTGAAAAAAAGAAATTCTGGACCTGATGATGATCCTTCCTGATACCAATCTCGGGCTAATTTCATCCTTACCCTAACACAGCTAAATTTTGGATATGTTTTTCAGAAAGCAGATTTGGCTAGAATTTATAATGACACCGAGTAATTAATTATTTTAACAGCTTAGAGTTTGTATCTAACAATGCAATCATCTTAGTCTACAGTTCAGTCCCAAATCAGTTGTTACAGTCCTCTATTTCTCTCCCTACTTCTTTTTTTTTTTAGAGACAGAGTCTCACTTTATTGCCCTCTGTAGAATGCTGTGGCAATAAAGCTCACAGCAATCTCCAACTCCTGGGCTTAGACAATTCTCTTGCCTCAGCCTCCCGAGTAGCTGGGACTATAGGCACCCGCCACAACACCCAGCTATTTTTTTTTTTCTTGCAGTTTGGCTGGGGCCGGGTTCAAACCTGCCACCCTTGGTATATAGGGCCAGCACCCTACCCACTAAGCCACAGGCACTGCCCTGTGAATCTAGAGCATTCATGAATGCTTAATGTTCTATGAATCGAGAACATCTCAGGCATAATCTATGTAGTAAGAAGGGAAAGAACTAAGGAACATAACAATTACAGCTTATTCAATAGTTTTACCCCGAGTTTTCTGCTTGTTTGCTTATTTGTTATAGGTTCTCTCTAAATGGAGGTAGGGGCCTAGAACAGCAGTGACTTTAAGCGTGATCTTTGGGAAATTTTTCCTCATTCTTTTGTGACAACGAGACAGATATTTGGCTGTCAATTTAAGTGAGTGTAATAAGTGGACAATATCCTTAAAGCTGGCAACAGAACTCACAAATCACCACTTGCTTATTACATGACTGAAATCACTGCATTTCTCTGTGATTAAATATTTTCCTTGGGAAAAAAAAAAACAGGAAGAAATAATATTGACCTTACTCACCTTTAACTAATAAAAGTGATGGCCATGCTCTTAATAGATGTAAAGTGCTATGCAAATACACAGGCCAAATGAGGCGAGGAGTCTTATGGAATATTTTCCTGCTCTTTTAAAATGCTTAGGTGTTATATCTCCATAAAATCAGTTCACATTACCCCTCAAGTCATGCTAGCAGTGAATCCATGACAAAGAACATTGATTTTTCTTTTTAATGTCAAGGTGAAGTGCTTCTTCATGAGAACATTTGCGAGACATTCGCAGCAAAAGTCTCCTTAAAAACCCATGTGCCACAAGTCACTGGGAAAATATTGAGCAGGTCATTTGAGCCAAAGGCCCAATTGATCTTTTTAAAAATAATGTTTGTGTCTATAATGAAAGGCTGCTATTTCTAATTCCTAAGTCACTTAGTATTATCAATAGTAAATATCTGACCTATCTACAAGTCGCCTGGCTCTCCCTAGAAAAGCGACTTCCCTGGTTAGGGGTAACACCAACAAGGGATTTTGAATGTAAAAGATCAGGCAGCCGGAGCATGCAGGGCCCGGGTGGTAGGACCAGCAACGATCTGCACGCACCACTCTCACCGAGAGCATGAAAGGCGATGAATGGATAAATTAGCCTTTAGATACATGGGCTAGGGAGAACATTGGGAATGGACAGAGAGGCAGTGGGAGACGCTCAGGGAGAAGGAGAGAAATCAAAGCTGCCCAGAGGAGGTGCTGTAGTGAGGAAGGAACAGAGGAAAGAACGGGGCTGGGGCTTCCCGGCACTTGTTACAATCAGAGCTGCAGGAGCCCCCTCACTGCAGCAGGCTCCGCTCAGATACAGAGAGCTGGCTACAGACTGTGGGGCAGCATTACTCCGGATAAAGGCACAGTGCCATCCTGCTGGTTTCTAACCCCAGGCCCTGTGGCCATTTAGAGGTCCCAGCCACAGAGCGCAGTACGTACCTGGGATTAGATCCATGACTGCCACCTCCCCACTACCCCTGCTGGGCAGCTGGGGGCTCTCTTGCACCCCGTGGGCAGGTTTATGTGTCCTCACTTCTGCTGGGGGACTGAAGCAGAGAAGGTCTCCATGGACGCTGTGGCTGCCGCCACTGCCTGGGTGGCCCTCCCATCACAGCTGCCATGAGATCCAGGCGGAATGCACACCAGCAGCCCCCAGTTCCTGCCACTGCTGCTGGGGCAGCCCTGCCAATCACCGAACTGGGCAAAAGGATGTTTACGCTGCTGCTGCCGCCACCAAACACTGGCAAAGCTGACTGCTGTGCGCTGGTGACTGCCACCACCAGTGGTGCACCATCTGCCTTTGAACCACGGGGACTGGGGCAGTTGCTGTGCCAAGGGTTTGAAGCACATCTCCCCGTGCTCTCCTGTTCTGGATTTAGAAAACAACACAAATCAAATAAGGTAAAGGATATTTTCAAGTTGTCAAATAACAAAAATTTTATTAATTCCTTTATTACATTAAAGTAAATGGCTTGTGACTGTTAATTGCTTAGGATACATGCCAGAAATAAATGTTTGGTATTAGTATCAATGTCGTCACATACTTGGCTGATGTTACCCATCAATTTTATAATATATATAAATAATCAGCAAATGTATAAATTGTTGATTTTTAGTAATTGTTTTGGTTTTTTGTTAGGGGGTATATTATGAAAAAAGAATTCAAAACTAAGTCCTAGCTATGAAGAGAGTGTAAATGTAACCTCAAAGCACTACTTTACAGTTCTACAAATATTATTTTACCTTTTACTTTCAGTATGTTGAATGGAAACTAGTGTAAAACTTCTCCTTAAAGCTGGTTTATAAAAAGTAATGGGAGGTTATAGAAGAAAGACTGTGATTTGAAGCTTTTGTGATGCCTTTGGGTTTTGTGGGATTTTATTCAAAATACTAAACTTGAACTCCAACCATGAAAAGGAGACTTTTGCTTGTACTATATTATTTGCATAGTGTTTACTTTTGTTTACGTACTATTTACATATTGATTCTGGATCGAAATTTAATAACATTCAACCCCCTCGGTCTTCATCTGTTTACCTGCCTATATATTAAATCTTTTTGACTCCAGATTTGTCAAAAGAAAAATTTCCTTTTATTTTACTCAGAGATTCCTTTTAAAAGATTTTCTACTAAATGTACCTGCCAGTATCCTATCTACTGATCGTCAACATCCTAAGTGATAGTGATGGAAAGATGTAAGTGCTTTAAAATCTCTACAAAGCCACTTTGTTCTCTTTTAGCACATTGGCAACTTCAGATCACGTGCGCTTTCCATCACATGTCTTTCCATTATGCACAAATCTCTGGAACGTCTATTCCACGGCAGACCTGGCTGCATCAATGCCTCCTCTGAGCACCATGTGGTGGAGATTACGGTAAGTGCTGGGGCAGAGGTAGATGGTGAGGGCAGGAGGGGATGGTTGAGCCAAGGAGAGCTTGAGATCTTGGTATGTCACAAGGAATCTCAGTAAGAATCAACTACGTGCTTGGTTCAAATCAAGATTCCCAGACTTCATCCTTAACAATTCATGATTCATTAGATGTGATGAGACCCTGAATTTTGAATTCTTAACTTGCAGAAAGGGCATGTCAGAAACTACATAGGGTGTGTCAAAAACAATGTATCTAAGTGACACAGGTCCTCATGTTATCAAAGCCTTTTAGTACACTGGACTTTCAGTTCATTTTACCCAAGGAGACCACAGGTATTCAGATATTTCTCCATCATTTCTATTCATTCCATGGGTTCTTATTTCTGTTTTTGAAATTGCTTATTAGGTTTATTGAAATAAAATATCCTGCATTTTTCTCATTTTCATTTTTATTATTTTTCTGTTAGACTTAGTGTTACCTAAATGTGACTCCTAACTTGCACCCCGGCTTCTACTCCACCAATTTTGCTCCAATGTCACTCTCAGAATTGTGACGTCTTTGTCACATTCTTCAAAGTGTATCTTCACTTGGGCACCTGGCTTTGTCCTGTCCCCATTGGGACTTCACATTCGTAGGCGGTTGATATTTACTAGACAGAGACCATCAGTAAGAAACAGATGAAGAATAAGGTAGGTCAACCTGAGGTCTGGTTATAGATGTCATGTTATTTAGTGGTCCATGATCATCCTTCCCATAAATCTGGAAGGATAACGTGCGTCGTAAGTGACTGCACAGATAAAGCATTAGAAATTTCCAGCCCCCAAGGCTGCACCCTCGCCCCTTCACCTGAGACAACAGGGCTTTTAGTCTCCTGGCTTCCATTCGCTCAACTCAGATGACATTTCCTTTGTCATTCAAGTTAATGGATGTACAATAACCTTATGGGAGTGTGAAAGGATGTCAAAAGCCACTCTAGCCTCACTGCTATTTCTGGTACTTTCAGAAGATGACATGATGGATGAATCAAACCTAAATGGAGCCATAGGCACTGTCAGTTACAAATACGCGGAGCATATGGTGCTGCTGGATCATGTGTCAGGAGCACAGACAATAGTGAAGGTTAACCTCAAAAAGTTCTCCTAATATAATCAAATAGGGTTAGTATTGCCAGAAAATTACAATCCAAAATTGCCACTGGGGTTTATATTTCAGAGTGCTTAGACTATGTATTGATAATATTTAATAAGTGTTTGAGGAGTAGATAATTTTATGTCTAAATTTCTTAGGGACTAGGGAGACCCAGAAATCTCACCTTGATATTTAATTTACATAGATAAATAAAAGAGGAGGCTTTAGATAGAGAAACCAGCAGGATTATTACAGAGCATGTTCAAATGCAGTCTATCACATAATGTATCAATTCGAGATTATAAACATACACATATAAATACACATACAAAGTAACAGCTGTCTCCTGAAATAATTTTATGAATTTTATTAATAAATAGATAATTTAATCTTTCTGCAACTAGTAAAAATTATGTTGTCAGGAAAATGTCAATTATCTATAAACTAAATATATAGATACAATTAACTAGGGAAAATGCAAGTTATAAAGAATTTCATAAATAATAATGAGCAGAATTAAATAATAGAATTTTGTTTTTAGAAATTAGAACTACAACTATATTATAAATTCTCAATACCAAGGGGTCACCAATAATTAGCTTGATGAATGGAGAACTAATAGTTTTTTACATTATTGTTTTGGAAAAATATGATTCTTAAGTGTTTTATATTTTTGGCATGATAATTTCAATCATACAAAATACTATGAAACATAAAACTTTATATTATGATGTATTTGAAATAACTAAATAAATGAACATACCAAAAAGACAATCTCATTTTGTAGTATAGGTAGAAAAATAATATTGATAAAAAGGAAGCATGTATAAATTTTAAGTTATAATTGAGTGAAATATGAAAGCATATTTTTTAATTGAAAATATATGCTACTTAAAAGCAGAAAATTAAAACCACAAAGTCCCTATGTTTATAACCATTTAAATATCTATAATGGGCCTCTACGTGGAAGAAAAACAATAAGACTAGTTGTTTCCATTGGCAATTTTGATTTTTTAACTTGGATTTTTAAAAAAATATGTGTGCCCTAGTTGTAGTATAGAGAATCAGGAAAGTCTGTTTATTTTGCCCCTAATTCCCATCTCCCCTTGCTATGTCACTTAACTTATCTGAATTTCAGTTCACACACTTACAAATTACAGATAATTAAACTTGTACTAAGGATTACTTGGAATAACATGAATAAATTTTCTGAACCAAAGCCTGCTACATCATGGACAATCAACAAATATTAGTTTGTGTGAGTTTCTTCTCGCAGCCCGGTTTGTTCACACACGGAGAATACACAGGGATGAACTGGATGATCTCCAGAGCATCTTTGCATCTCGAGTTCACAGTTCTTTACAGCATTGATTTTTATAATATTTACCATGGAAAGAATGAGGCATTCATAAATTTTTTGAGATCCATACAGTATCAAAAAAGATTTCCTGATACTGCATTCCCAGAGGACTATGAGATTTTCTTCATTCAAGTACTGAAGGGAAAATTAAATGAAAAACTAACCCTGATATAAAGAACTGGAGATTTAAATAATGATTCATAGTAAATGCCATCCTTTTGGAATAACTAGAATAATGGAGTAACACAATGGTGAAGAAAAATATAAACTTATGATAGAAAAACACAAGCTGAATCAAGGCAATAATGTATTCCTTTAAGTCATTTCTGTAAGTCACGTGTCAGAATCAAAGATTTTCCTCAAATAACAAGTCATGTTCAACTTTTGCAGTTTCCAGTGAAAACAGACTTTTGGTTTCTGAATGTTTTTCCACTTCTGCTCCCTTCCACAAAGATGAGCTCTTTCAACTATTTACCAATCAGAGAAAAGGGTACGTTTAACGGGTAAAGGTAAGTTTTGCTGGGAGAAGGGGGTCTTCCCTCCCTGGCCACACTGTTGGCTGATGACCTTTCAGAAAAGCCAGATGTGCCAGATGTGAGGTTACCAATATCTATTTAAACATACTTTTTTCATTATCTGTTGCTTTTACATAATAGAATTTGAGTGACACCTTTTATTCTGGGTCGCACTGGCTGTAACAGTCCTGGCGACCATCAGTTCAGGCTAACTTTAGCTGTTTAGCTTAACCCTTCTCTCTTTTCTCAGCCTGGGGAGACCCTATTTTCTACCACTTGATGACTCTGAATATGACACAAGGTTTTCCATGGCCTGCCCCCACTATATTTTTCTTCACATGTAAATTTTATGCCAGTGTGTATAACTGCAAGTGCAAGCATCTTCAGTCCTTCTGAATTTTAATCTAGAATGTACTGTGAGGTCTTTGGAGGAAAAAAAATCTTTGTATGCTCCTCCCTGCTTATCATTACGGAAGGTAATACCGAAGTCATAACTTAACGGAAGACTGCGTGCGTTAACAAATTACGGTCTCATTTCTCTTTCCCCGTTTTAGAATACAATAATCCTCTTGGAACCCACATGGGTCAGTTTCCCAGGGCTTCTGTAACTAAGTGCCCCAAACTGGTGCTTAAGTAAGAGAAACGTATCTCGTTCTCAAGACTAGAAGTGAGAAATCAGGGTATCGGCAGCAGCACATCCAGCTGAGGGTTCTTAGGGAGAGTCTGTGTCTCTCCCCCAGCGTCCCCTGAAGGCTGGCAACCTTTGGTACCTTCGACATTTAGATTCCACCCTGTAACCTCTGCCTCCATCTTTACCAGGCATTATCACCATGTCTTTTCATCTCATCTCTCATAAAGTCAGAGCATTAGTCGGGGATTAAAGGGCGACTGCTTCCCTCTCGTGTGTGAGAAGATGCCAGTCTGACGTGGGACAGATGAGCTAACTTCAGGGCCTCTCCCTCTCTGTCTTTGTATGCAACATCTTTCATCACACAAGAAATAAAATCAATACACGGGGATATGGTGTGGAGCAGAGGTCTGTTGAATAACTTGTAGACTTAATAGTTTTAAGTGAGGCCAGGAGCACTGGCTCATGTCTGTAATCTCAGCATTCCGGGTGACCAGCCTGAGCAAGAGTGAGACCCTGTCTCTACTAAAAATAAAAAACTGAGGCAGGAGAATCACCTGAGCTCAAGAGTGTGAGGTTGCTGTGATTGATGACATCACGGCACTCTACCAAGGACAACAAAGTGAGATTTTGTCTTTAAAAGAAAAAAAAAAAAAAGAAGATTTGGGCCAGGCACAACTCTGAGAGGCTAAGGTAGATGGATTTCCCTGAGCTCACAGGTTTGAGACCAGCCTAAGCAAGAGCAAGGCCCAGTCTCTAAAAATAGCTAGGCATTGGGGTGGCCAGGGCCTATAGTCCCAGCTACTTGGGAGGTTGAGGCAAGAGAATCACTTGAGCCCAAGTAGGATGTTGCTGTAAGCTATGATGCCACAGCATTCTAATAACAGTGACAAAGTAAAACTCTGTCTCAAAAATAAATAAAAAAGTAAATAATAAAATAGTTTCAAAATGGTTTCTATATAATAAATGCTGCAAACCATTTATATAGACACTAGTCACACAGACGCAGGAGCCCATCCTAGTCCAGTCATCGTAACTTTACTAACTACACCTGATATAATCTCTTGTCCAAATAAAGTTACATTAGGTAATCCTGGGGGTCAGGAGTTCAACGTATACTTTGAGAGGATACAGTACACCCCATTAAGAAGAAATCTCTGTAGATGACTCACGTGAAGTGTTGAACTCTCCAAGCTTGCTTTCCAACCCTGTCAAACCATACAGAGCTTTACCAGTCACCCACCTGACATCACTGGGAGGCAAAAATTAGTTTTAGTATTGCTTGGTGGCATTTGTTACATTCAGACCATTTAAAAACTGTTAAGTCTACAACTTATTCCAATAGACCTGTGCGACACCATGTTCTCATATATTGATTTTATTTCTCATGTGGTCCAAGGTGCTGCATCCAAACACAGAGAAGGGCTGCTGACACTGGGCAAGACCATCCGTCACATGTCACACGTCACACGTCACACGGGCATCGCCTCACACAGGCCAGGAAAGTGATAGTGCTTTAATCTCTGACAAATGCTCTTACTTTAAAAATCACCTGTAGTCATCCATTAGCCCATATTTCATGAGAAACAAGCCACAAGAGACAGCTCTATCGATACTAAAGGGCATGCTTTTAAAAGTGACCTTGCTTATTGAATACTCGGGAATATATGAGTAGCGTTTCATTCACACACACACATATACACATACTCTCTCTTCTGCTGGAAATGTTGTGCAGTAAAGAAAGCTCTAGAGAATGATAACACGTCTGTTAGCAGAAATGAAACTTGTTAAAATGTGACCTGGACCAACCTGCCGCCAAATCAGCAGAACAAAATCCTCTGTGAGCCAACAGAAGCATCACACCAACATGGAACCAGACATCACCGCTGCATGCCGCTGTGTTTATATTTTATGATTCATGCTTAGAATCCGATGCATTTAGAAATCCTCTGGTAAAAAACTTGCAACCATTTTAAAAACTTAAAAGTCTAGCAGCTGAACATAATACATATCGAAATGCACCCGCCTGCAACACAGATTATAAAACAGAGAGAAACTTTATACTGAGAGTAAATTAATGTAGAAAGAATCTCAACCGGTTTCAAAATCAAATTGTCTTACTAACTTAATTCTTTCAATTTACCAATTCTTGGCTAAGTAAATGTATGTTCTATTTGTGTTTGTTAAAGTAATTATGTGAATCCCTCATCAAGCTGTTGCCTGTGCTCAGATGGTTTTATTTGACCTACATACTCCATGGTTGACCTGACTGTAATCAGGCTGATGCGGAAGAAATGCCTTTTCATACTCACAGCAAACCCAAGTATCATGATATTCTAGGAAGGAGATTCATGCAAATAGGTCATATAATCCTATTTAGTTCATATAATGCTTAAAAATTTAGAAGTATTTCTCTTGCCCTCATTTTTACCCATTTTGACCAAAGCTGAATGAATACCTGTAAACCAATAAATATAAACCAATACATTTCCATTTTATGGGTGTGCGTTTGAGTGTAGTCAGCTGGTAGAATTTGCTGCCTTCCAGACGAGTAGCTTCATGATGTATTTTTCTGTTGTTGATAAAATGTTGAAGACTATTGATTTTTTTTTGAACTTCAATAGTATCTTAAAACTATCACTGTCAACACGTGTTGTCACACATTTTATTCTTCAGATCTTTACACATTCTTGAAAATTACTAAAGACTCAAAAGAGCATTTGTATTGTATTTACTGATATTTATTGAGGTCAAATTAAAACTGGTTTAAACACTTTAAAGTGTTCTTTAATTAAAAATAAATGTACATATATTTACCGACTATTTATAAATAGTAATAAACCAATAATATGATAATGTAACATATGTCATAAAGTAATAACTATATTTACAGAACAAAAAAAAGTGCCACCAGTGCACTGTCATATGTTTTTCTAAGACCCCTTAATTTCTGAATTAATAGAATACTCAGGATCAAAATGACCTTGATTTTCATATCCGTGTCTGCATGCAATGTGGAATAATGTTTTGGCTGAAGTATTTTATATTTTAAAAGATGCCTCCTATAGACAAATATTTTGAAAATGGAGGGATATTTTAATGGCACTTTTAGATAATTTTGAATGTTTTTCTTTTGATGCCAAACGAAACTATCTTGTAATAATTTCTTAAAGTTTCTTGAGATGTGGAATCTGAAACTTCTCATGTGATGTGATATTAAAATCCATTGGTTTATCTTGAACTTAAAATGGATATTTTACCTAAGCATGTAATCATGACATTACTTTTCACTGGCTTATATGTATTTCCTAAAAGAAGTCACTTTTTCTAGAAGATGTTGGTAGAATAGAACTGGGAGTGCCGGTTAGGTGTTGCATTGAAGTCTTGAAGAAAAATAATAAAAATGAAAATGAGAAAATGCAGGATACATCAATGAACCCTTATTGATATTTCAGATACCTTCAACTACAATGTAAAAATTGCTAACATTACTACTTATTTTAGCAGGAAAATTCTCAAAGTCTTGGGTATCAGTCAAGTTCAGATAGGCCATGCATGTTTTCTAAAATGTTAATTCTTGGTTCAGATTTTGAATTTTACTATTGGTAATAAATACTATCACTGTTTATCTTTAAAGAGTAATAGATTCACTTTGTTCTTCCATAAAATAATGTCTGCCAGATACCTAAGCCAAAATAACCAGATTTTTGTCAGTATTGTTTTCCATAAACGGTATTCCTTGAAAAGAGTAGCTGGTCCCTCTTGGAATAAAATCACATGGTGATTTTCACTGAATAAACAGCGTACGTTAGTCTGGAACAGAGATGCTTTCTACAGACATCCCTGTCCATCATAGAGCACCTGAAGGGTTGAGGGCTTATAAAATAGCAACATTTACTGTTTCATACAGAAAATTCTTCACTGTGGCTGGTCTGTGTGCGTATGTGAGAGAGAGAGACAGAGGGAATCTGCAAGGATGTGTTTCTGCAATAACCAGGCAGTGAAGAACAGAGGGACTCCTAGTGCAATTCAGTCCACTGCGGTAATCCCTGCTAAGACATTAGAAGTTTTGTTTACTAGTGGTTCTGCAGCATCACAGCAAATGTTACTACAGTGATAAAGACAAATAATGTCTTGGTGCTGTTTTAAAAATATCTTTGACATCTTTTTTTTAATGACAAAGTCTCACTCTGCTGACTCTGCTGGCTCTGGTAATGTGCCCGGGCATTAATATAGCTCACAGCAACCTCAAACACCTGTGTTCAAGCAGTCCTCTTGCCTCAGCCTCCTAGAGCTGGGACTACAGGTGCCTGCCACAAACCTTGGCTAGTTTTTATATTTTTAGTAGAGATGGGGTCTCACTTTTGCTTAGGCTGGTCTTGAATTCCTGAGCTCAAGCAATCCACCTGCCTCAGCCTCCCAGAGTGCTAGAAATACAGACATGAGCCACCCTGCCCAGCCTGCCATCACCGTGCTGAGAGGGCTTCTAGAACACCAGGAGTTTAATGAAACACACTTCGAGAATCACTGCACAGACCAGTAGCCCTTCGGGAAAATACAAATGAGATGCATAGCTCCTCATTGAACCTATGTATTTAAAATATTAAGCCATAAGTTCCTATTAAATCAAAATAGTTCCTTCTAATATATATTTTGCTTTTTTATTGATGTTTCAGATACCTTTAATTATATTATCTCCCCTCTGTTCAATATTTTCCAAATTGTAATATAAAAAAATCACAAATTAAACATTTTTTCCTAGAAATTCTATGATGCAGGACACTTAGAACACCTTTAATTGACAAGCCTCAGGTATATACATTCCTCTGTGGCCATTATACTAATTATTATGCACTAGTAACAATTTGAAAGTTCAGCTTATTTTCTCTCTTATCATTGCTAACTGCAGAAGTTCTCACCATGAATTTAACCTACAGGAGATCAGGAAGAAACTTTTCTTGATATTTGAACATCTATTAAAAAATGTATGATAATATTATAATCTGAACTGTCAGGTTATAACACTAATTCCTTCCAAAGATAATTTATCTGAAGTGGCTCATGCCTATAATTCTAGCACCCTGGGAGGCAGAGGCAGGTGGATCTCTTGAGCTCAACGGTTCAAGACCAGCTAGAGCAACAGCAAGATGTGGTCTCTACTAAAAATAGAAAAAGTAGCTGGACATTGTGGTGCGTATCTGTAGTCTTAGCTACTCAGGAGGCTGAGGCAAGAGGATCTCTTGACCCAGGAGTTTGAGGTTCCTGTGAGCTATGATGATACCATGGCAGCATGCTACCTAGGGCAAAGAGTGAGACTCTGTCCATAAATAAATAAATAAATTACTTCAGCTGAAGTCTCAAGTAGTGATAACCTTACTACTTAATGAATAATATTCCGATAGCAAATCCAGACACACACTAAAAACAAAGTTATCTTTCATAGTTAAATATATTTGCAGATAACCACAGAAATCCATATGGGATGACGATATTAGATGATAGGCACAAAAATTTCATTGGGACATTTGTCCATAGATGTATGTGCATTATATGCATGTACACACACATAGACACATGTATGTGTACACACATGCTTCTATGCTTCTGTCTGTATCTGTACCTACAATAAGTGCATATGTGCATATATATTACATATATTATCACTCGTTTGGGGCTATCCCATTCCTTTTCAACATTGGAGTTTGCTTTTAATTTTACACAAACTCTTTTCTGGATTCAAGTAATTTACAAAATTATGTATTAATGTATACAAATAGGCTTCATTAAAGGAAAATATCACTCTAAATTAATATTTATTGAAAAAATTTATAAATACATTTAAAAGAAAAGAAAGAGAAGTCACCTTTATGAGAACGAATGAGAAAGAGAAAACATATTTATTGGTTACCATCATTCACATTTCAATAGAGCCATTATACAAAAATGATATAAGACAGTCATTCTCTCCTTAAGATATTTGCACAGCTTAATGTTTAGGATAAAGCATTAATGAAAGTAGATGTGGGTTCTATTTATTATATTTTGCTTTATTTTATCTTAATTAGTTAATTTACTTATTTATTTTGAGACAGATCTCAGATTGTCACCCAGAGTAGAGTGTCATGGCATCATAGCTCAAAGCAACATCAAACTCTTGAGCTTGAGCAATCCTCTTGTCTCAGCCTCTCAAGCAGCTGACACTACGGGTGTGCACCACTAGCCTGGCTAATTTTTCTATTTTTCATAGAGGCAGGGTCTTGCTGTTGCTCAGGCTGGTCTGGAACCCATGAGCTCAAGCATTCCACCTGCCTTGGTCTCCCTGAGTGCTGGGATTACAGATGTGAGCCACTGTACCTGGCTGATCTGGTGTCTTTATTTCATAGACCTTCAATTTTATTGGTGGAGGACACAGGAGATTATAATTAAGTCAACAAATGATTATTAAATGTAATTTGGGAGATTATTATGACTGAAAGTTAGAATAGAGAGTTGGTGAGGGGTCTAATTTAAATGTCAAAGAAAAAAATCTTTAACATTATACTCAAATGGAGTGAAAAGTTAGAGAGTTTGAGGCAAAGGTGTGTGATGTCTAGTGGGATCAGAATGGAGATCGATCATTACACATGGCAACCTGAAGATTATCTGTACTCTTTATATAAGATGAATGGATGAAGTGGAGGACCCCAATTTCAATTTATTGAAAATTAATTGAAGAACTGAGTCTTAAAGCTTGAGAGAATAATGAGAGTTTTTTTCAAATTAATATGTAAATGGAGTAGAGAAAAATGCAATAAATAGGAAGAGAATGTTAGATGCAATAATAGGCACTATGTTGGGAGGAATTTGGGTAAGTTAGATAATGATCCCCCAAACACGTCCACATCCTAATTGTCTGTGAATTTGTTACCTAAATGACAGTGGTGATTAAAGTAAAGATTTGGGAGTGTGAGTTATCTTGGATCATGTCCATGGGTTCAATCAGATTTTAAGTGTCCTTAGAAGAGAAAAACAAAGGGGTCAGAATTAAAGAAAAAGAAAAAAAAAAAACGTGATGGTGAAAATAGAGATTTGGGGTGATATAGTAATGATACAGCAACTTCGACAATCTTTAAAGTAGACTAAAGTGGGTAAATATAAGCTTCCCTAATGCCCCAGATTTTACTTGAGTTTAGTTGGGTGAAATTTATTTTGAATTTCTGATGTCCAAAAATGTGTGATAATAAATTTCTGTTGTCTTAGAAGCAGCAATAAGAAGCTAACAGCATACTGCAGTAAATTTGAGGGATTAATGATTAATAAGGGGTAACCATATTAATGATAATCCTGGGAAGACAAGTGAGGAGGAGAGTCAAAGTTACAAAAATGGCCATTAATCGGGGTAAAGACATTTCATCCAGTGTAAAGAGAAGAAAAGGAGAGAGCTTGATTGCATGCAGAAAGATTTGGGAGTTACAGTTGGAATGCCGTAATTATTCTCATGACATAATCACACAGCTATATACTGAGAATGAGGGTCAAAGGGAATGAAAAGGTCATTGAGGAGAGGAGAGTGGACATACGAGCTTATCATTCTAGTGTTAGGAAAAGTAGCATGCTGAGAGAGAGTAGTGTGCTTGTTTTTCCCAAGGAGAGAATTGTCACTTTGGTTTAGTTGTAAGATATTTCATTTAATTCTCTATTGTCGTGGCCCCTATGGCCCTGGTCTCAGTCGCTGCAGGAAGGAACCAGGCATGACACAGATTAGAAGTACAAGCTTGTGGGAGGTGGACTAACTTTGAGTGCGGGGTAGCCCAGAGCCTCCTCTGCAATGGCTATTTATTAAGGTTATAGACAACAAGTGTGGAGAGTTAAGGTAATGACATACACAACAGGTGTGGGGAGTTACACTAATGACATACACAACAGGTGTGGGGAGTTAAGGTAATTACATAAGAGGGCTGCATGCGTAAGGAGTGCCACAGGCTCTTTCCTCATGTGTTCTTTCCACACAACCCTCATGAATCAATGTGTGACACATGCTTACTAGTGAGTGACCCATCTTATCTCATTCTGGAACACTGAGTTACTTGGGGGTTTGCCCCCAAGTCACAAAACGTCTCAGGCTTGCCAGGAGACGGTCCTGTTCTCAGCGTTTCCCTTTAATGTGATAAGAACCAGTAACTGTCCTTGCAAGCATAGTGTCCATTCCTCTACACTCTATTTTAAAGATATCCACAGTATACAATGGTATCTATTCATAAAGATACCTTAAATTCAACAAACGGGTTCAGTGCCCCTAGCACAGTGGTTATGGTACTGGCCCCGTACAGTGAAGCTAGGGGGGTTAAACCTGGTCTTGGCCGGCTAAACGACAATGACAACTACAACAAAAAAATAGCCAGGCATTGTGGCGGGCACCTGTAGTCCCAGCAACTTGGGAGACTGAGGCAAGAGAATCACTGAAGCCCAAGAATTTGATGTTGCTGTGAGCTGTGACAGCATTCTACCCAGGGTGACATAGTA
>CAUYQV010136406.1:0-5000 GCA_963574575.1 Galagoides demidoff | reverse complement strand
ATGAATCTGACAAAGGGTTGACAACTAGAATCTACAGGGAACTCAAATTAATCAACAAAAAAAGAATAAACAATCCCATCTATCTCTTTCACATTTCTAATTAGTATATTTAATCTTTCTTCTTTCTTAAGCTTATGGATTATAGTTACAATTATGGTTGTAATAAACTTTTAGCTAATTTTATCATATGTTTAATTTCTGGGCATATATTCTAATTTATTCTAATATGGAATATTTTTATGCTTAGTAATTATTTTTGGATTATAGACGCTGTGAATTTTACTACGCTCACAGTAGGATATTTTTATATTACTACACATTGTTGAGCTTTGCTCTGCAATGCAGTTAATTTATTTAAAAATTATTTGAGTCTTTGAGATGTGTGTGCTTTTAAACTTTTTTGGATTTGACCAGAACAACAAATCTATTCCCCCATAAATTCTACTGGTTATGGCTTTTCTAGATGTCTAGCTCCAAATTCATAGATCATCCAAACTGTTCAAAACTTCTCTTTAGTTAGTAAATTTAGGCAATTTTAGAAATAACTTCATTTTCATCTCCTTCTGTAAGTCAAGATTGTCCTACTTGATCCAATATCTAAAGATTATTTATAATTTGTCTGAAATATTACTTGTTTCAGGCAGGAAGTAAATCAGATCTCCATTACCCCAATCTTCCCGAAAGCAGCAATCACTTGACGAGGTCTTTTGGAAGTTCCATATGAAGATCTGGGGGAGGAAATTCCACAAAAAATGGAAAATTCTAGCAAAAATGGAGTGTAATTGGGACTGATAAACACTGGCAGGGAAGTGAGATGAAAGGAAGCTGACAACATGCCAAGGATACGCTCAAAGATGTGGTCTGGTATATGAGTAAAATTAAGTCGTAGCTGTCCTGTGGTAAACATGGTACCACTGAGTATTATCCCAGGGAAACTGAATTAAGTATTTTATGAAATTTCTTGTTTGTTATTTTCATGAATATGCTATACATATTCTCTCTGTGTAGTCTAAATCATATTTCATATGTTACTATCAGTGAACTATAAATTATTTTTTCTTTGCTGATAGAAATTATGAAAATAAAATTTATCAGAATTCCTGTTTTCATAATTCACAGTGGCAAAGATGTGAAAAGAACACAAATGCCCTTTTATACCTGGATGGATTAATGAAATACTATATATTAATGGTGAAAACATGGTATTAATGAATATCATGGAATGCTATTCATTAATTTAAAACACTTGAAATTTTGTATCTTTTGGAACAACTGGGATAGATTTGGAGAACATTCTTCTAAGTGAAGTACCACAAGAATTGAAAAAGAAGCACCACATCTACCAATATTTCATTAGAACCAGTAGATTAACAGGTATATGCTCTTGTGAGAGAAAAATCTCAATTAAGGTCAAATAAGGCAGAGTGGGGTTAGGGGGTAGTGGGTGAAAGAGTTGTGTAAATTCCCACCATGGGTACATTGTACCGCACATTTCCTGGGTGAAGGACACAACTCAACCCAGATTTTAACCTCACAAAAACAAACATGTGTAACTTAATCATATGTACCCCCACATTAATGTGAAATTAAAAAATATCCTGTTTTCATAGAGCACACATCTATTTATAAGAAATTTACTAGATAATTTTTCAAAAGTTGACATTAGATAGATACTTAACAATACTAATTGCCATTGACTGAATGGTACCCTCCATATTAATAAATTGAAGCCCTATTTCCCATTGTGACTGTATTTGAAAAGAAGACCTTTAGGAGGTAATTAAGGTTACATGAAGTGATAAGAGTGGGCCCATTCTCTAATAGGGCTTGTGTCCTTATAATAAAAGGAAGAGATATCAGAAGTGGGCAGGCCCAAAGGAATGGCTTCTGTCTCCAAACTGAGATGCCTCAGAAGAAAGAAAACCCACCTCACCTTGATGTTAGACTTCCTGCCTCCAAAAATGTGAGATATAAATTTCTGTTGTTTAAGCCACCCAGGCTGTGGCATTTTATCATGGCAGCTCTAGCAGATTAATATACTAATAATGAGTTATGAAACCAGAAGCTTTTAAAAAGTCTTCATAGGCTGGGTGCCTATGGCTCAAGTGGCTAAGGCACCAGCCACATACACCTAAGGTGGCGGGTTCAAATCCAGCCCGGCCCCACCAAACAACAATGATGGCTGCTACCAAAAAAAAAAAAAATAGCTGGGCGTTGTGGCGGGTGCCTGTGGTCCCAGCTACTTGGGAGGCTGAGGCAGGAGACTCGCTGGAGCCCAGGAGTTAGAGACTGCTGTGAGCTGTGATACCACAGCACTCTACCCAGGGGGACAGCTAGAGGCTCTATGTCAAACAAAAAAAAAAGTCTTCATAAAAGATCAAATATGATCAACCTTGAGAGCAAAAAGCTTGAATTATTTCTAATAACTCTAAAGATTATGATAATATAAAACTTTTAAGATATGAATATGAAGTTACAAAATGTAAGAAAATAGTAAAGACGTGTATAGACATGTACTAGTAAGCAGTGAATTAAAATATTTTATTTTTCTGGATTCTGTAATACTTTTTGTAGTTGTACAGATTTTTAAATGTGTAATTTTTGCCTTTTCTTCTCATGCTAAACACTCACTTTCATATTTAAGTATGCATTTGTGATTCTGAGTTATTTTATTAAAGCAGCCTCCTTAGATTGGGTAAGCTTTCCCTGTTACATAACCTGGATAGTTTCCTCCAACAGTGGAGGCTTTGAAGCCAGAGTCACCTGAATCTACACAACGCTACCATTCACTGTCTTTAACTTGAGAAACATTTCAAAAGACTTGGGCTTTTTACAACAGATTCTTGTGTTAACTAAAGGGCATGCCATGCCTAAAATACAAAGGAGAGTTTTCCCCTTACCCTTATTTGGTAGGCACCAAAATATTGCACCCCAGTTTTGACCAAAATGTAACTTTGTTTTCTATATACAATCATGGATCACTTAATGACAAGGATATATTCTGAAAAAATGCTTTGATAGGCAGTATTGCCATTGTGTGATCATTACAGAGTGTACTAACATGGTCTAGACTATTGCACACCTACACTGCATGGTCTAACCTGAGAGTACCAGGCTACAGGCCTGCACAGCACACAGCACGTTACTGCACTAAATACTATAGGCAATTGTGACCCAATGGTTACTGTTTTGTATAGTGAAACGTATGTAAACATAGAAATACAGTAAAAATATGGTTTAGAAGATAAAAATGGTGCACCAGTACAGGACAACTCCATTATAATCATATGGAGTTACTATGATTGACTGAAGATTATTATGGGATGTATGACGAACTATATAATTTTTTTCCCGTCCCTCCACCCATTCCCTCATCCCCTCTCCCTCCCCCAAACTATATAAATTTAGGCTAATACAGAGTGGCCATAAAGTTCATGTGCAATTTAAAATAGTGTGCTACACTTGAACTTTATGGCCACTCTGTATATTACCAGGAAAACACCTGGACAGTACACACGCAGTAACATTTGTAATGAGCTTTCGATGTGCCTAATAACGTCAGACTGCTACTGTTTGAATGTCTGAATGTTTCTCCAAAATTCATACGCTGGCATTTAAACTCCAAGACAATGGTACTACGTGATGGGGCCTCCAGGAGGTGATTAGGTCAAGAGGACTCCAACCTCATTAGGGGATTAGCGCCCATACAAGTCCTTGAGGGAGTTAGGTGGTTCTTTTTTTGCCCTTTTCTCCCTATGTTTCCCTAGGAGAGGATACAACATGGGTCTCCTTCCGAAGAAGCAGAAACAGAACATCATCTTGGAAGCCGTGAACAGGTCTGTCAGACACCGAATCGGCAGGTGCCCTGACCTTGGATTTCCCAACCTTTAGAACAATAAAAGGCTGGGTGTGGCAGCTCTTGCCTGTAATCCTGCCCCTCTGGAAGGCCCAGCTGGGAGGATCACTTGAGGTGAGGAGTTCAACTCCAGCACAAGCAAGAGCAGGACCCTTAGCAGGCAGGGTAGCAGCTGCCTACAGTCCCAGCCATTTGGGAGGCAAAACAGAAGGACGGCTTAAACCCAGGAGCTTAAAGTTACAGTGAGCAGCTATGACTCCACTGCACTCTAGAAAGGGCGACAAAATGAGACTTTGTCTCAAAAAAAAAAAAAAAATTCTGAGAAATAAATTACTATTAATAATAAATTACCCAATCTGTCACACTTACTTGGTTATAGCAGTCATAGCAGCAGGAAACAACTAAGATATAAACCCAGGGGGATTTTGTTAAAAGGAGAAAGAGGAAGTCACCGGAATCCTAAGGAATAGTAGGAAGGAGAAAACAGGCTTAAAACTAATAAGCAAGAAGTATAGGAACTGATCACACAATTGGGTTCTGTGTTAACTTAATGTGAGGCAGAAACTAGCCCTGCCGTCTCCTTAGTAATGCGAATGAATGGGGAGTCTGCTTCATGCATACAGTATTAGGTAAATTAATTTGGGTCAAATTCTCATTTTATAAGGTTATAAGAAATTGCAGATGATCCTTCTGTCTGTGTATATGTGTTCACTCTCTCATTTAAACAGAAAATGAATTCATATTCTTCTATCCTATTTATAGAGACATCTTGATCCCTGGTTTAGGTCTCTAGGACGTCATGGCCAGTCTAGAGCGGTTTTAGGCATGCGGTTGCCGTTCCAGTCCCTATACTACAGCCCTTCCCTTACTTTCACTTTATCTCTTTTGTTTCTGTTTAGGAAAAATTTCAGATCCAAACCTCTGGTGCAAATTGGCTATTTGTTGTTATTCAATCTCTTTCACATTTCCATCCCCTTTGATTTTTTTTTTAATTTATTTTATTTATTTTTTTTATTAATTGATCTCTGTATACATTAATGCAAACATGGGGTACATTGTGCTGTTTCATATACAATTTGAAACACTTTCATCAGGCTGGTTAACATAAATTTCATGTCATTTGGTTAATCATTGTATCAACACA
>CAUYQV010136403.1:0-46173 GCA_963574575.1 Galagoides demidoff | reverse complement strand
TCCCCCTGGGTAGAGTGCCATGGCATCACAGCTCATAGCAACCTCCAACTCCTGGGCTCAAGCGAGTCTCCTGCCTCTGCCTCCCAAGTAGCTGGGACCACAGGCACCCGCCACAACGCCCGGCCATTTTTTTTTTTTGGTTGCAGCCATGATTGTTGTTTGGCGGGCCCGGGCTGGGGATTCGAACCCGCCACCTTAGGTGTACATGGCTGGCGCCTTAACCGATTGAGCCATAGGCGCCGAGCCAAACAAACACTTTTTATTTTAAAGCAAAATTTCAAACATATAAAAGTAGAGAGAATAATAAAAGTATATGAATCCCATTAGCTGTCATCCACCTTTAACAACTCACAAACTTATTTCATCATCATTCCTCTCCTTCCAGGCCCCATTCTCCTGCCCCCACAGTGAATTATTTTGAAGCAAATCCTAGATACCATTTCAATTATAATTTGTTTGAATTAGGATAGTCTTTTAAATCTCTTTTACATCTAATAGGTTAATGACTTAGTTTTTTTTCCTTATAATTTATTTGTTAATGAAAACAGGCTAAAATCTTTAGTATTTCCATTGTTGATTGTATACCCCTGCTGTCATTGAAAATAGAGCTCTTTCTCCTGTGTGTCCTACAAATTGGCAGTTAGATCTAGGCGTTGGATTTCAGCTCAGCTAATCTAGGGGTATCAGGTAACAAGGCTGGTCATGGTGGTATATTTTATCTGTTGCTTCATAACAAATGATGAAAATTTAGCAGCTTAAAACAATAGACCTTTATCATCTCAGTTTCTTAGGGTCAGGCATCTGGAGCTGCTCAGCAAGCTGGTTCTGACTTAAGGTCTTTCATGAAACTGTCAGCTGGGACTGAATCATAAGGCTGAACTGGGGCTGAGGATCTGAGCCTAAGCTCACACGTGTTTGTTAGGGCATTTTGACAGAAAACTTCAGTTTTTTTTCAAGGCTTCAGTTTTTGCTGACCGTTGACCCAAGGGATGGGGAGCCTGTGGCCATGGAGCCACATGTAGCTTCTAGATCCTTGAGTGTAATTTTTTGACTGAGTCCAAATATTGAATTTTGGATTTGATCAGGGGGCCACACTTGGAGATATGGAGGGCCACATGTGGCCTTGAAGCCATAGGTTCTGGCAGACAGCCTTATAACCCAATCTTGGCATTGGCATACCACCAGTTCTGCTGTGTGCTATTAAACACAGAAGTCTACCCTGGTACACTGTGAGAAGGGGCTATACAAAGATGTGGATATCAGGAGATAGGAATCATTGGAATTAATCTTGGAGGCAGTCTATTATTGGTGGTTCCATTAGGAATTTCATGATAATTTGGTTGTTTCTTTTTATAAACTAAGCTTGTTGGTAACAATTTCCTGGATCTAAGACTTCATTGGGATTATGATGCTTATGTAAAGAAAAACTTCTCTGAGCAACTCAGATTATCCTGAAGTATATAGTGTGAAAGAATAGTTGCTGCTTTTTCTTTAAGTGCCAGTTTTCAGGAGAATGAGTTAATTCCTTAGCATCTACCAAAGTCTGGATTTCCTGAGGTGATCCCAGGAGGCAGTAGAGTGCTGGGAAGGGGGCAACACTTGGATTAATTATAAGGAATGTCAGGAGCCATCTGGGATGCACCCTGGAAGGCCAGATACTCCTATCTTTCCCTGGGTAAAGGCCACATTAACTCCTTGTACTTTCATGTTGAGTCTGAGCACTTACTGAGAGACGTTTCAGGCTTTGGAAAAACTTGGACACAGAAAAGCAGAGAGTGGAACAGTGGCAACAAGCAGGAAACCTTTTCCTTTTCTTTTCTTTCCTTTCTCTCTTTCTTTCTTTCTCTTTTTCTCTCTCTCTCTTTCTTTCTTTCCATAAAGATTGACTAAACTGGGTGGCACCTGTGGCTCAAAGGAATAAGATGCCGTCCCCATATGCCGTAGGTGGCAGGTTCAGACCCAACCCCAGCCAAAAACTGCCAAAAAAAAAAAAAAATTAACTAAGCAGGGAACTTTCTGACACTCTTCAAATCCAGCTGCTCTGAAATCTGAGGTGGGATAAGTTGCCCTGTGGTGTGAGGCATGCATAAAAAACAAACTTTCTAGCTTCTTTGCATAATTGGATGTTCAATGACAGGCATTGCATGGAATATCAGCCAAGCAGATCATTCTGTTCTCTTCTGACTCCCTTGTATATCAGAGGGGTAGGAAGATGAGGGGTTTATGGAACCTGGTGCTAGTGTTCACTACCTGACAATTTCCACGAGCACATCTGTGTCTTGGCTTTAAGAAAGTACAACTTTGGGCTGGGTGCGATGGCTCATGCCTGTAATTCTAGCACTCTGTGAGGCTCAGGTGGGTAGATTGCTTGAGCTCAGGAGTTCAAGACCAGCCTGATCAAGAGTGAGACCCCGTCTCTACTAAAAGAGGAAAAACTAGCTGGGTGTTGTTGCAAGTACTTGAAGTCCCAGCTATTGGGAGGCTTAGGCAAGAGGATCTCTTGAGCCCCAGGGACTGAGGTTGCTGTGAACTATGATGACACCATGGCACTCTATCCAGGGCAAGAGAGCGAGGCTCTGTCTCAAACAAACAAACAAATAAAAAAGTACAATTTCTTATAGAGATAGTAAAGTTGAAATGAAGTTTTTGGTTCAAAGATATCTAGAACAATTATTGTAAACTTTTTTTGTTTTCTTGAACATTGCTTGATCTAACTGGAAAATGGTCAGTACTAACCCCAAAAGTTCCTAGGACAGTTCTCTTTGTTCACTGAAAGCTAGAGTTGGCTCTTTAGTAAACCTGTTGTGGAATATTAGTTAAGAGTCAGTGGGCAAAGAATACAACGTTATCTCCCTATCTCAATCTTTTTGTATGAAGAGCAGTTGGCTAGAACATGAAGAACAGGACTGGAGAAGAAGAGCTAAAAAAACAGGAACATGTAGGCTTGAGTAGAAGAAAATTGATATAATGTCACTTACTGGTCGTGGTTTGGGAACTTTTGTTGTATGTGAACCATAGGTCTCTTAGCCTGTGCTGTTCAAGCCACTTCACACATTTTCTTTGCTGCTGCTAATATGTCTATTTTCATGATAGTGCAGGTGACCTCCAAAGCCGAGAACAGTTACCTCAATTCATTGTACTCTAGGGATGGCTCTGATATATAATTATTCTAACTTGAATACTGGTTAGGTGCCAATGAGTAACATAGTGTGAAATAACAGGTTTTCATGAATTCATAGGGGAAAGGTTCCATGGCTTGGCACCTATGGCACAGTGGTTATGGCACCAGCCACATACACCAAAGTTGGTGGGTTTGAACACAGCCCAGGGCCAGCTAACCAACAATGACAACTGCAACAAAAAAATAGCTGGGTGTTGAGGTGGGTGCCTGTAGTCCCAGCTACTGGGAGGCTGAGGCTAGAGAATGCTTGAGCCCAAGAGTTTAAGGTTGCTGTGAGCTGTGATGCCACGACACTCTATGGAGGGCAACATAGTGAGACTCTTTAAAAAAAAAAAAAAAAGAAAGAGAGAAAGAAAAGGTTTCAGCAGCTCAGAGAGGCGCCTTTTCATTGAGTGTGACAAAGCTTGCCATACCTATTATGCCATGAATTCATGGGGAATAGGTTCCATCCCTTTATGCTACTGCTCAACTGGTTCTCTTGTGTGTTATGCTGTACGCCTGTTATGCCATGAATTCATGGGGAATGGGTTCCAAGAGCAACATACGTTTTTATAATTAGATTAAGAGTTGAAAAGATACAGTTGAATCTTGGCTTTACTCCTTAGCTGAGTAATCTTGGGAAAGATGCTTAGCCTCTCTTAGCATAAGTTCCTGTCTAAATTTGGGATGGATAATACCTCCTTTTGGCAGCCTCTACTCTTATCCCACTTTCCCCTTATATCTCTTTTTAGCGATTTTTTAATTCCTTAGCCCTCAAAACAACTCCAAAAGCAAAAGTAGATCTCTGAGTGTATTATGGAGAGATGTAGGAGAGGTTTTTGTAATATACAGTAGAATTTACAAATTCCCTATGTTAGACTTCTTTGTTCTTTGTCAAAGTGTTTCATTTTCAGATGGCAACTCTTCTCTCTAATACTCTCTATCCCTTTAAATTCTCTAAGTTCTTTTCTTTGTTTTATCAAGCAATGCAGCTTTGCCCAGCTGGCAAAACTCCAGTGGGCCTTCCTTCTCCTCTGGTCTTCCTAAAGCATGCATCATGGGGGTGGGGCTGGGGTGGAGGGTGTTGTAGGTAAGAGAGGAAAGGAGCAAGGAGCAACTTGTCAGTTACCTCAGGCTATATATTCAAACTTTTAAGATAGCAAACATGTCCTCGTCGCTATCCTAGTGTGTTTAACTAAGTATATATTTTTTGAAACTTGTATTAAAAACTCTTATTAAAATTACACTTCATTGGTTGTTAAGTTTCCCAAGCTATTAATCCTATGACTGTGTTTATCTTGAATAGTCAATTTGTTTATTACTTATTATTTTATATGTGTTAAAACATTTATTTACTACTGCATCTGTTACATACTAAGTCCTGGTAAAGAAGAGTAGAGAGTAATATGCTTCACCCAGCATCTTATGCTGTGCTGGGGAGTAAACATATAAAGAAATAAAGTCATGTAATACATGTTACAGTTGTACTCGGGGTATGAGGAACTTAGTCCCAGAGGGTTGAGAATTGAATTTCATGTCTGAAATGGGAGAAGTTGATAACTTAAAGGTTGGTGGGTCTTGAAAATTACAAATTATTATCGTTTGTTATTTCAGTATCCATATATTCCTGCACATATTACAAAGCCTAAGGAACATAAGAAGTTGTTTCTGGTTCAGCTTCAAGAGAAAGGTGAGTTATTTTGTTTTTGAAGGCAGAAAAACTTGAAGAGAATAATTTCAGGATGTCTCTTGGTGTTCTCTCTGAGTTCCTTGCAGTTTTGGATTTATATTTTGTAAAACTAAAAATATATACCATGTTTTTTAACATGGTATAACCTACTTTCTCTCACATGTGCCTGTCATGCTATAAGGAGAAAAATGAATTTAACTAGAGCCAATTTAATAATTGGTTACCTACCAATTATTTTAAATAATTGTTCAGCTACTGGCACTCTATGTCACATTGTGATAAGCTCCTAAAACCTTTGAGACAGATTGGTTAAAAAAAAAAAGGGAAAAATATCATCTTTAGGCCTGTTGAACTTTAACAAGTTTTTATTCCATTTTTTTATAATAGTCTTATAATGGAATCCAAGATAAATAAAAAGCCATGGCTATTCTCTTCTCCCCTTTCTCCCAGGGCCAGCAGTTAATAAAGTTGGTTGTTAATAGAATGGATTTCTTTAGAGAATCATTTGCTTTTGAGTCTGTAACTGAACTCTAGCTTAAAAGATACAACAAAAATGTATTAAGGATAATTGTTTTAAAAGTTTATTACACATGTAAAATTGGTGATTAAAAATGAAACAGAAGCAGTGATTATATAAGAAATTATAGAAAATGAATACTGTTTGATTTATTCTAGCCTTGTTTGCAGTCCCTAAAAATTACAAGTTGGTAGCTGCACCATTGTTTGAGTTGTATGACAATGCACCGGGATATGGACCCATCATTTCTAGTCTCCCTCAGCTGTTGAGCAGGTATGGAAAGTTCAAACAATTTGTGGTTTATCCATCTAAATTGTCAGATTTGAAATATTCTGAGCTACTTGAGAAGATAATAGTTCATGCATTTGGGTGTTTAAGGACGGTAAGACAGTAGCTAGGTCATGTGCAAGCCATAGGTTAAATATGACTGACTAAAAGTGTCCCCAAACTCCAAGCTGGAAAATGACATTCTGGTATTTATGTGAGTGCTCTTTCCAAAACCTGATATTCTCTATAGTTAAGGTTGAAGTCTTTATTCAAGAAGAGGTAATAAAAATAGTAGTCAACAGTATGTAAATATGAGGGGAGTTGTCTATATAAAAAAGCAGAGAATTGAATCTCTTGGTGTAATTTATTCTCCTTCCTTCCTTTTTGGAATTTATTATTTTTGGCCCAGATTGAGACATAGGGAATTAGGTCCTCAATTTTTTTTTTTTTTTTTGAGATAGAGTCTCTCACTATTGCCCTGGGTAGAAAGTGATGGCATCATCATAGCTCACAGCAACCTCAAACTCTTGGGCTCAAGTAACCCTCTTGCCTCAGCCTCCTGAATAGCTGGAACTATAGGCTCCTGCCTTAACACGTGGTTATTTTTAGAGATGAGGTCTCACTCTTGATCAGGCTGGTCTCAAACTCATGAGCTCAGGCCAATCCACCTGCCTCGGCCTCCAAGACTGCTAGGATAACAAGAA
Organism: Galagoides demidoff; assembly: GCA_963574575.1. Classification (NCBI taxonomy): domain Eukaryota; kingdom Metazoa; phylum Chordata; class Mammalia; order Primates; family Galagidae; genus Galagoides; species Galagoides demidoff. The sequence goes on along the minus strand of CAUYQV010136403.1, from coordinate 39,835 downwards.
TGACCCACTGTGCCTGACCCCTAAGTCCCCAATTTTTACGTGGAGTTTGAATTTTTAGGCAGATAGAGATGAGAAATCAGGTTTTTAAGAAGTGGACTTAATACTGGTTAAGGTCCTTAGAGCTAAACTTACCTAGGAATTATAGATAGTATAGTGGCTCAAATGTGGATTATATGGTGAATGTTTGGGTTTGAATCCTACACTCAATACTTGCTGGGAGAGGGTGACCTTGGATAAACTGTTACAACTTTTTGCCAATTTTTTCATCTGTAGATGGAAATAATAGTCTTTACTTCATAGGATTATGGGGACCAAGTAAAATAATGATATATAATGCTTAGTATAATGCCGGGCACCTGGGAAATCCTTAGTTTAAAAATAATTCTAGGCTAGGCACTATGGCTCATGCCTTTAATCTTGGCACTTCCGAGAGTCTAAGGAGGGAGAATCTCTTAAGGCCAGGAGTTCCAGACCAGCCTGGGCAACACTGTGAGACCTCCCCACCACCATCTCTTCCAAAAATAAAAAATTTAGCCAGGTTTAGTGGTGTGTGCCTGTAGTCCTAGCTAGATAGGAGGCTGAGGTAGGAGGATTGCTTATGCCACTGCATTCTACCCTGGGTGACACAGCAAGACTCTGTCTCTCAAAAAGCCCCCAAAATCAGTTTCAGTAGTGATTCTGTCCTTTTATGAAAGCTTGGTGAGTGTGAGAAATTGGTTTTGCTACTTTGTCACTAATTAAACTTTATCTTTGCTGCTCTACTTGTTGGAAGTATAATATGTGAGAAAAAATCATAATATTGAATGAATAAGTAATGACTATTCTTTCACTTATTTAGAGACAAGGTCTGACTTTGTCACCTACACTGAAGAGCAGTGGTGTCATCATAGCTCACTGCAACATCAAACTAGTGGGCTCAAGCAATCCTGCCTGAGCCTCCCAAGTAGCTACCATACTTGGTTGTTGATTTTTTGTAGAGACTGGGTCTCACTCTGTTGCTTGAGCTGGTCCTGAACTTATGGTCTCAAGCAGTCCCACCTCAGCCTCCCCAAATGTTAGGATTCCAAGTATGAGCTACTGCAAGTGGCCCATTTATTTAAATAATCTGTTAGGCTGGGTGGGTAGCTCACGCCTGTAATCCTAGCACTTGGGAGGCTGAGGTGGGTGGATTGCCTGAGTTCACAAGTTTGAGACCAGCCTGAGCCAGAGTAAGACCTCGTCTCAAAAAATAGCTGGGCGTGGGGTGGGAGGAAAAAAAAAAATAGCTGGGCGTTGTGGCAGGTACCTTCCAGCTACTTGGGAGGCTGAGGCAAGAGAATAGCTTGAGCCCAAGAGTATGAGGTTGCTGTGAGCTGTAATGCCATGGCACTCTACTAAGGATAGGTGCAGGAACTGTGTTGAGAGTTCAGAATGCAAGTTCCTACCTTCAAGGAACTTATTAGATAATCAAATTTACACACTTTTCTTTTATTCTGTAAATACTCAACAGCACTTTTTAAATGCATAACTTGTTTCTCTGGTGAGAGAAAATTGTGTCTTGGTCTAGAAAATGCTGAAATGTTACGGGAGGGTAGAAACATCCAGATCAATTGCCTTATCAACTAAAGTAGAAACTATATAAATAATACTGTTTCTAATAGAAGTATTGTTCTTTTTAAAATTCAGGTTCAATTTTATATACAACTGAATTTCTGCGCAATAGAGAAGTAAAAGAAGCCGTCTCTGTGAGCACAGCTATACACAGTTATAGAAGAATAAATGTGATAGAAAAGTGTTTTGGTTTTATCTCTTTCCTGATCCCTAAATTGCTACTTACTTTCTATTGTTTGAATAGTAAAGTTAACATGAAGAACTAGATAGTGGTATCAGCAAATGTGATGATGTTTATTTACTTTTGGTTTTACATATACTTTTTTGTACAACATTAAAGAAAATGGACTTCTTTCTATTTGTATTTTTTTTATTTCTCATTAAACTTTAAAAATTCTTACAGGTGAGGGTTGTTTTTGTTTTTGTTTTTAAGCTCCCTTAGGCTGGTGAATGGCTAAGACACAACATTCTTTGCAGATTTAGGTCAGCCATGTTTACGAGACCCTCGCTCCAGTACCCTTCTTGGGCACATACTCCAAGACAGTGTTACAGCTCTTTGTGGTGAGGATCTTCCATTACTTTTGGGAACTACATTTGTCTGATTGAGTCCGAGGTGTGACTCCTGTACCAAATTTTACACTCTTAACAAGTTGTATTACAGAGACTTCCTAGTGTATTAACTGACTGCTACATTTTATACCCAGGGTATAAAACTATACTTAGTTCACAAGTAAGAGATCTTAAGCATATGGGAACATTAAAATTGGCTAGGTCAGCAAAGCCATAGGAATTGGTATAAAAAGACTTGTCTGGAGCTCATTTAGAGTTTTGTTCCTACATAATTGGGGCCATTAATTATTTGTGTTATAGACTCTTAGATTGAAATGTTATTTCAATTGATTTGAATTTATATGCATAGAGATGAAATTTAGGATGTGACAAAAATATTTCGGAATAATCTGAATCAACTGAAATCTAGAAACAGGGTAGGAGCCAAATTTTGTTAGTTTAAGACACAAATAACAGAAAACTTACTTAAAACACTGCCAAAATCAGGTCAAATTTGGGGGAAATAAGAAATTGTAGGGCAAAGGAGTTTGCTGGCTGTGCCATGGTTCTAATGGTCAAAGTATACTGTGTCTGCCTTACTACGGACTTGTTACTGTAGGCTTCATATAAATGAATCTGCAAGACATAATAATGAAAAGAGATTGGTATAGTTAAGTTTTTAATAGACAAAAATGAACTTTTGGTTATTTCTTACATTTTTATGATACTAATCATGGGCTGTTCTCCTGAATATTGGATGTTGTCAGAGGTATGTCATACTTATGAAAATCAGGCCAAGTGTGGCTGAGCAACTATATTTACAAACATTTAAGTTTGTATGGTTGGGGTCATATCATGGTTGTGACGTAGTGACTAACATGCTATTGCTTTGCAGTGGATGCACCAGTCTCCATAACCAGAATGATAAGTGATTTCCTTTGAAAAAGGCACTAGTTCAATGACTAGCAGTTCTGCCTTCCTGGTTTACATTATCATATTTCTAATTTAGTATAGTTTTAGTGGTAAATTCTGAGTCTTTCAGCTAGTTCCTTAGATTGGGAAACAAGTCCTTCAGATTGGAGGAAGGTAGAGATGGAGATGGGTTGATCCAGCAGCTATCTTCCCTGATTCCTTCTGGCAGCTCAGTGAAACACTATAGTGACCACTTTTCAGATTTTTGCTCTTGTAATTTGGGGAGGGTGGAGAGAACGTGGACTTTTTCATGATGTGTTTTATAAAGTATTTTCTGTAAGGAATGTTTGAGTTGAATCTGATTCAAGGTCACACATGTCTTTGTAACTTAAGTTTAAACCTAGAAGTTCTTTGTCACTTCTTCCCAATATATAGTTAATGCTTGAGTCAGTCATCTACTGGGCCCAGGTGAGAAAAACCTTTGATTCAGGTTGGCCGGGTTACTAACCTGGGGATGTAAGAGATCTGGCTTAAATGTAAAATTCATAACACACAAACAAAAATTTTTAATTTGCTCTTATCAGTTACAGGGGGATCCCAATATTCTGTTTTAGGTTTCATAATTGAAGTAGTAGAACCAGGGGAATCAAATTTGGTATGTTTTCTGCAGCATTAGAAGGGGGTGTAAGGGCTCTGTTTAATATTAGTTAATGTGTACGTTCTTATCTTGCTTTAGGAACTAACAAGTCTTAAATTGCGCATTCCAGTTGTCTGCACAGTACTGAATAGTTTAAAATGATCTCTTCATTAATAGACCTATATTTTTTGGTGCCTGTTACGCTCCAGGCTTATCAACAGATGAAGGCCCTCTTTTACACTGTATAAGTACAATATTCATCTTAGTTTTCTTGCATAGTCCACGTAGTACATATTCTATATAAAACTACTACATGGCACTGGAAGATGTTTTAATAGATCGAGGGAGCAAACCTAAAAGGTTATACTTTTAAGTTACATTTAGGATTGACTTATCCCTTTAGAGAAAAGTAAAATGTTTTTATTCCCTTAAGTGATGAAGAGCTTGTGATTTTTAAAGAAGTAAATAATACTTAAAATGGCATTGTATTGAATTTGTACTGAAGCGAGAGGTAGAGGTCTTTAAAATTCGGGAGGCCAGCAAGCCGTTGGCTTATAATCCCCTTTCTTAAATGATGTGATTCATATGTTCTCAGCTTTTAAATGACTTCATTTTTTAAAAACTTAGTCACTAGAGATGAAATGCTTGGCGTAGCAATGTTTGTATTATTTCATAGTGTTTGCAGCAGTATGTGCCAATTGCTAAGACTGTTTCAGACTTTGCAGTTTTGTATATTTTATTCCAAAGAAGGCTTAGGGGTTGACTACAGTACTAGATAGCTTCTGTAACATAAGAGCGATTTTCCTAGACTTGTTCCACTTGTTTTATATCGCTTACTATTTGGGCTAAACTGGGTTCATTTCAGCCAGTTTGCCTTTGTTTAAATATGTGTTGAGAAACATAATACTATCATTTGACTTGAGCCATGAAACACACTTAAATATTAGCTTTATTTATTAAGCTTGTTTTTGTGAAAAAACTTACTAAAACTTAGACAAGGTTAGATTAAGCCAATTTAGGTGTATTATATTTTAGTGATGGATTGTATTGTAAAAACAGAGATAAGTTGGAAAACTATATTGATTATGCTGTTGTGTTGAAGGAAAGGCCGGTGTATTTAAAACTTAAATATTTGGTCATTGTATTCACTTTAGAGTGTGTGAGCATCATTTAGTTTGGCTTTGAGAGCTTTCCTGGCATTAAGTTTATAGAAAATGTATAAAAGAAACTGGAGTTTTGGTTATATTTTTATATTTGTAAAGTAAAAGTTTGATTCAAATGGTCACTGTTCTTTTTTAATTTTATTTTATTGTCATTACAATAAAAAGTATTTAAAAGAGAATGACTCTGTGATGGTTTTGTGGCTGCTCATCTCAGTGTGCCTGTACAAAGTCTACACCGTTCTTTTTCAGTGTTAGTGGCCTAAGAGACAGGTTGGCATAATAGTGAGGGCCTGATGGCTTGGGCCATCTCAATGTTGCCGTCCTTTTGTGCTCCCCTTGTGTGTTAGCTGTGTTCTCAGCAGATTGAGTTTCCTGCAGTGTGACGGGACGCTGGATTTAAAACGTGGCTCGGAGTGAGGAGTGGCAACACAGTTGTTTTCACTTTGTGTTGTTCACATCATTAGGGACTCAGTTTCCTCATCTGCAAAGAATGTTGACCTCTTTAGTGTTTTTTTCCTTAGACTTGCCTAGAAGTCATGTTCTGTGGCTTCCACCATGGTTGCCACTTGTAATACTGTGTAATTCAATGTCAGCATCTTAAATAGAAACACTTTACCCCCTGACTTCGCGCTCGTAGCTCAAGCGGCTAAGGCACCAGCCATATACACCAGAGTTGGCGGGTTTGGTTCCAGCCCGGGCCTGCCAAACATTGACAACTACAACCAAAAAATAGCTGGGTGTTGTGGTGGGCGCCTGTAGTCCCAGCTACTTGGGAGGCTGAGGCAAGAGAATCGCTTAACCCCAGGAGTTGGAGGTTCCTGTAAGCTGTGATGCCACGACACTCTGCCCAGGGCAACAGCTTGAGGCTCTGTCTTAAAAAAACAACAAAAACCAAACAACAACAAAAACTGCAGCCCTTTGAGCCTTTATATCTGAACAAAAGTTTGAACTCTGATATAGGTACTGCAAGGGTTTCCTGAAAATTTTACTTGTGTATTTAGTAGCAAGCACTAAAGATATTTCAGAAAAGCAAAATATTGAACTATATTCATTTACTTTTCCTCTATAGACTTGAAGAGTTGGTTCTTTTTTCCTATCTGTAAGATTTAGCAGTGAACATACTGGTCCAGCAGAATTCTGTGGGAAGACATTTTAGGCTACTGGATTAGAGATGAAATTTTGAGAATCTCAAGCAACAACAAGACCACCCAGCCTTACTCCACATGACGGTGAAAAATCAATTGAGATCATGAATATGAAAGTTCTCAAGATAGTAAAAAAAAAGAAAATGGCATTGTATTTGGGTCTGGATCATATTCCATACAAACTGATTGGTCTGAAAGGACACATTTATTTCCTTTAAATCAAATCAGAGCCACTATTCCACAAAGATGGTAGTAATTATAGTCTATCAGTCATTGTTGGGAATAAAAGACCTGTTTTAAAGTCTCAAATCTAGGAAGCATAAATGGTACTCTGAAAAGAAGATGTGGGTGGAGAGAGCTCTAGTTTTTATCATGGACTCTACTGATAATTTATTCGTCCAAGCAGGATCAGCTTCAAAGTCTGATGGTGTTGCCTCCCCGCCACAGTTAGGGCTTCGGACTCAGCTGACATAGGTTGTGCCTAAGTCTGTGACCCAACCTTGGTCACACTAGCATTCAGCCCTTCTCTCTCCTGCCTCTTCTGGCCCTCTCATGGAGTAGGATGCAATGACTGAGCACTAGAAGTGTTGGTTAAGACCCTAGAAGGCTTGTTCACTTATTGCCAAAATATTCTGGAGAAAGGATGTGCAGAGCATGTTTTTAGAGTGGGAAAGGAAAAAGTTGGCTAGAAAAATTACTAATTATTCTAGTAAAAGATCCAAATAGGCCTTTTCAGTTTTTTAAATATGCAAATAAAAACCCCATTTATCCACTGGGCAATAGACATAAGCAGAACTTTCTCCCAAGATGATAGACAAATGGCCAACAAACATGAAAAAATGCTTATTGTCTCTGATCATCAGAGAAATACAAATCAAAATAGACCACATCACAAAGTCCCAAAGCTACAGAGGCAGGCATGGGTTTGGAGAGAAGGGAACACCTACGTACACCCCCCCCCTTTTTTTTTTTTTTGAGACAATCTCATTTTGTTGCCCTTGGTAGAGTTCTATGGCATCATAGCTCACAGCAACACGAGAATGGAAAAGCAAGCATGTAATGTACTCAGTACTAATATGAAATTAGGACATAACCAACTACATGACCACAGGAGAGAAAAACACAAATTCAAGAAGAGGGGGAGGGGGTAGGAGGGATGGGAAGGGAAGGAGGGAAAGGAGGAGATCTGGTGAGCTCTGATGTAAAGGGCACTATGTAGGGTACGTGGCACACCTGAGTGAAGGGCTCCACCACAACTTGGATTTACCTAACAAACACAAACTGTAACCAAATCGTATGTACCCCTATAGTAATCTGAATTTATTTATTTATTTATTTTTTGAAACAGAGCCTCAAGCTGTCGCCCTGGGTAGAGGGCTATGGCATCACAGCTCACAGCAACCTCCCAACTGCTGGGCTCATATGAGTCTCTTGCCTCAGCCTCCCAAGTAGCTGGGACTACAGGTGTCTGCTACAACACCCAGCTACTTTTTGGTTGTAGTTGTTATTGTTGTTTGGCTGGCCCTGGCTGGATTCGAACCTGCCAGGTGTGATGTACGCGGCTGGCACCTTAGCCACTGGAGCTATAGGCGCCAAGCCTAGTAATCTGAAATTTCTTTTTTTTTTTTTTTTTGAGATGGAGCCTCAAGCTATCCCCCTGGGTAGAGTGCTATGGCATCACAGCTCATAGCAACTTCCAACTCCCGGGCTCAAGCGAGTCTCCTGCCTCCGCCTCCCAAGTAGCTGGGACCACAGGCGCCCACCACAACGCCCGGCCATTTTTTGGTTGCAGCCGTCATTGTTGTTTGGCGGGCCGGGCTGGGGATTCAAACCCGCCACCTTAGGTGTACGTGGCTGGCGCCTTAGCCGATTGAGCCACAGGCGCTGAGCCAGTAATCTGAAATTTAACACAAAAAAACTTTATATAGTCACTTTAATTTCACCTGTTCACATGGTCAATTTCCAAAAAGTTCAAGCTTGTAAAACTTTAAGGTTACTAAGGGCACAGCTATTAAACAGCAACCCTTTTCCTACAGTGACAAGTTTGGGGTATGATATGACAGAATTGTGGCTTGGGTTGAATATGGATCACTAGCTAGCGTGGTTTAAGAATTACGGTGGCTCAGATCTTGACCTGTAAAGTAGAATACTTTCCTGGAAAATTACTATTAAAGTTTAGTATTTTAGTCAAATGCCCACAGGCAGAGAACTAAAGGGAATTGAAGCTTCTATAGAGCTGGTATAAAAAAGCACAAGTGCACAAATGTAAGGTCCCCTCCAACTTGAGTAAAGCCAAACTTTTCTTTCATTGGAGACTTTTAACAAGATGTTTTTAAAGATTCCAGCAGTTTGCCTTTTAGTCTCTGGGGGAAAAAAATTCCAAGATGGATGGTACCCTGGAGAGATTTGTTTTCTATTTAGTAGACTTTTAGGATATCAGGGGTGAAAAAGTCCTTAAAAGATAATTCAGTCCTTTTCTTTACAAAGTTTGGAAGATTTAGCAAACATTTACAGAACACCTATTCTGGGCTAGGCATTATTACGAGCTTTGGAGCCCCAAGGTAACACCTTTTTTCTTTTCTTTTTATTTTTTTAGTTTTTTTCTTCCTTTGTGAACAGCTTTATTGAGATATTCACAGATTGAAATACAATTCACTGTTTAAAGTGTACAATGATTTTAAATATACTCACTGTTGTGCAACTATCACCTCAATTTTACGTTTTCATCACTTCAAAAAGGAACTGGTACCCTTCAACTATCACCCAGTGCCCTCAACCTCCCCCTAAGCAACCATTAATCAACAATCCGTGTTTTTGCCTACTCTGGACATTTCACAATAAATGGGCTTTTGCATCTAGCTTCTTGGTTTTAGCATGCTTTCAAGGTCTGTCCGTAGTGGAGCATGTACCATGATGTACTTTATTTTTATGGCTGAATAAATACTCCATTTGTGGATTTCCCACGTTTATCCACCCATCCCTTGATGGATATCAGGATTGCTTTCCCCTTTTGGTTGTTAGGAATACTGCCCTGGACCTTTTCATACAGGCTTTGCTTGGAGGTATGTCTTGGGCATGTAAGGAGTGGAACTGCTAGGTCAAGTGGTCATTCTTGTTTTAACTTTGAGGAACTAACACACTATTTTCTGAAGTAACTGCACCATTTGACACATTTGCAGTGCGTAAGAGAACACGATTTTAATTCCTGCAAAGTCACGTTCTTTTTTATATTCCGTTGGAGGCTAATAAACAGAAACTTAAGACTGAATAATATTCTTTCTTTTGGGGTCAAGGCCTCTATTATTCCCCTTGGGTTGCCAGGCCCATTGGGGTTCTCACAGTAACCTGCTTTGCAGAGGGGAGCATGTTAAAGGGAATGAAGGGGCAAGTGGCCAGAGGCCCGGCCCGGCAATCGGCGCCAGCAGGCCTGGGTCACGCCTGCGCTCGAGTCGGAGCAGGTGCCCTCTGCGTCAGCTGGCCCAGCCGAGCCGTGGTGTCCCTGCAGGGTAATGCTGGGTGCTGGGCCCCAGGGCCCGAGGCCTGGGCCTGTGCCCGGGAGGCGGCGGCGCGACCGCTGGGGGCGGAGGACGAAGGCCGCGCCCCCGCGCCTGTCCCGCCTGCTTCCCGCTGGGGGCGGCGGCCTGCCCCGAGCCCGCTGAGGCTCTTCCGCGCCGGCAGGGGCAGCAGCGGGAGCGGCGCGGGGCGGAGCGGCGCGAGCAGCCAGGAACGGCCCGGCCCGGCCCGGCGCGGCGGCGGCGGCGGCGGCGGCGACGCCAGAGCCCGTGGGCGCCGTTCGCGAGGCCACCGCGGGGGCCCGGCCGCAGCGCGGGGAGGCCTGGGGTCTGGAGGCCGCCGCTGCCGCCATGCCTCTGCTCTTCCTCGAGCGCTTCCCCTGGCCCAGCCTCCGCACCTACACGGGCCTCAGCGGCCTGGCCCTGCTGGGCACCATCGTCAGCGCCTACCGCGCCCTCAGCCAGCCCGAGGCCGGGCCGGGCGAGCCCGAGCCGCTAACGGCCTCGCTGCAGTCCGATCCGCCCGAGCCCGCCGGGCCGAGCGCCGGGGGGCCCCGGGCCCGCGACGTGGCCCAGTACCTGCTCTCGGACAGCCTCTTCGTGTGGGTGAGCGAGGCCGCCGGGGCCGCGGAGTGGGCGGGGGCGGGGGCCGCCTTGTCACCCATTATCCGGGGGGGCGTGGCTGGGGCGACGGGCCCCCTCCCCCGGGGACCCCAGTGCGCCAGCGCCTGGGGCGGGCCCCGACCGTAGAGCACGGCGGCGGCAGCGGGGTGAGGCGGTGGGGTCCCCACGGGGGGTGCGAGGAGGAGGCCCCGAGGGGCAGGACCGGGTGTGGGGCTCGAGGAAGGAGGCCGGGGGCGGGGGTCGCGCCGGGCGGCCGAGTCGGGATTTCCGGGGACCCTCGGGAGGACACTGGACGATCTCAAAGGGCAGGTTCGAGGGGGACGCCAGGATCGGGAGCGCTTTACCCCGAGCGTCTGGCGAAGTGGAGGGAAGTTGAAATGCTTTTCCGACTTGGTCAAGCGTGGGAATGTTGTTAGCGGGTTTCAGACGAAGAGGAGAAAGCAGGAGGAGAAGCCCGAGCGAACTTGAGTTTGGGACATTTGGGTGTGTGTGGACGTTCCCGTGGGGGGAGAGACCGTCTCCATCAACTTTTTCCTTTTTTTTGCTCCATTTAATATGGTGTTTTGGTTGTGCCCTTCGGTGAAAGGAACGCCCAGCAAACCTTACTTCCTTCCCTGCTGCTTTTACCTGATGATTCACGACCGTTTCAGCAAAACATTCGGAGGCAAGAAGCAACTCATCATTTTAACTCCGTATTTCTCCTTTTCGTGATCCATTTTAAAACAAGGTTTTTAGGTTGTCTGCCCCTGCAAGATAAGCAACATTTACGAGGAATAAGTGTTGGTTTCGTGTATTAGAACAGATAATTTCAGTCTAGGCAGATCAACAGCGGTTTGGCTAAAGAATTTTGCCTTCACCTTGGCCTTGAATGTCAACCCCATAGTGAGCAGAAAAGTTACTCCAGGATTTAAAGTCTGTCACTTGGATTTGCTGTGGCTTCTTGGATCTTGTCTCCTGCATGTGCTCATTTGGGGCTGAAAGTAGGCTGTAAGTGACTGAGATGTTAATTTTCCAAGTTTATGGAATGAATGCAACTCATTTGTCATAATTAATCCCTCTGTGCTTCATAAGGAAGCAGTGGGATTTATGAACTCTGAGGGCTGTGGATTAAGTCTCCTGGTCCTTCTGATGCAGAGTTTAGTAGAAGGCAGTGGAGGGTGAAGTTCCTGGTTCTCTACAGCTGTGTGAAGCTGAACTTTACCAAAGAAGGGAGAAGAACCCACATCTCTTGTTTAATTTCAAATCTATTTTTGCATTTGAGTTAGCAGGTAAACTAAGTGATGTGAAGACTGCTTTTGCCAAATTTTAACATTAATGTAGTCTTCGGTGTATCTTTTTAAAGTCTAAGATACAAACAAGGCTCAGAAGGAACTATTTTATTTATTTGACAACTGGTATTGCTAATGATTTTGTTTCCCAAGGAATTTCTTCTTATAAAACTCATGTTCAAATCTAAAGTTTTCATAAAACTCTAAGTCTGTTGAATTTTGGGTGAAAATTTGTGTTTTTAAGACAATTTCCATTCTCAGCTTTTTCAGTTGAGGTCTGGTCTCATGCAAGTCTGCCATTTTTTTCCTATTTGATACTTTGATTTCTCAGATGATACTCATAGTGTTTTTTCTTCTTGTCTTTCCTCTGGGATCGTCACCTGTTTCTGCTGGTTTTCCTTGGTTGCTCAGACCCTTTCACAGCTGAATTGAAGTCTTAATCTCAAAGGCCTTCCTCAGTGGCCTGACAGATAAAGTTGTTGAGTGAATACTGTGTGTGGTGGGATCTTTGTCAAGTGGTTGCTCCTTGTACTCTCCCCACTTTCTCTTGAATTCAGATTCTTTTTTTTTCTTTTCTCCGAAAACACAGCCAGCCAAGGCCATGGAACACAAAACAAAACCTGATCCTTCTGCCAGTTTGCAAATCCTGATAGCTACTATTTAGCGTGTTGAAATCTCTGAAACTTTGTAGAGCACAATTTAAAATAATATAGGTCCCATACCATCTCAGGAGGTTTTTCAGTTGAGGGTATATTTGTGAATAACACTTTTCTCCTACTCTTACTAAGATGGTAAAAGTTAGTAAGTATATATCTACAAAATACAGTGGAGTTTGGTGGAAGGAGAAAGGAATTTTGCCTAGGGAAGGACTCATGGAAAGTGGTTGTTGAACTTAGGCTTAGAAGTAGGGAATGGTCTCAACAAGCAGGGAAAGCTATTTCAGGTAGAGAAAATAGCATGGGAAGCTCAGTGTGGCATAGGAGAGGACAGTACTGGGCATGTGCAGAGTGAGAGAGTTGTCCATCAACTGGGCTGTTAAATAAAAAATCTGTCCGATCTTCTCATTTAAGAGGGGGGTTGAGATAGTGAAGCCCGGTAGGTGTAGGGGAAGTTGGGCCAGGTGTGAGAGACAGGAAGGGGTAAGCAACCCCTTTGAAGGTTTGTTTCTCAAAATCTGGCCCTCTGGCAGATGGGTTTAGTTGTCCTTGGGGTATTTGTTAAATGTAGTTTCCTTGGCTTTGACTGGAGAGGAGAGGAGTGGAGCCTTGGAATCTTCATTTTAATGAATACCTTCCTTGATTCTAGGCACACTAGTGCTTGGGAAACTGAACGGAGAGGGTGAGGGAGTGGTGGTGTGTGAGGGTCTTGTAACCTTGACCTTGCCTCCTCTATCAAGGAGTGTGGGCATTATTTTGTGGACAGTGGGAAGCCACTGATGGGGGTTAAGTGAAGGTTGGGCATGGAGGCATGGGAAGGCTGTCACAATGAGATGATTTTTTTCAGAAGACAGTCTGTGGAAGAGGGGTTTATGTAGAGTGGGAAGAGCACAGGAGATCACCCAAAACCACCTCCTCCCAAGAAGGCTTCTCCGGGACACCTGATATTGAAAACAGGTTGAGGAGGGGCTCTCTAGGGTTTTTACACTAATAATTATGCAGATTTGACTTGGTCACTTGTCTCCATAAGTCTTTTTAGAACTTCCACTCCAAACTTTTATTCCCTATAAGTTTGTTATTCATTTCTAGTCTTAGTTTACATTCCTCAGATGTCACTTCCAGCATTTTTTTGGATTGTTCAGGTGTTTTGGGTTTTCTGCTTATTTATTCTTACTCATTATTTTCATCACATTCTTTCCCTTTTCTGTTTTTTTACAGATTCGCTTCAGAAATTTTAAGAGCAAGACATGTAGATGGAGAAATAGAATTGGGAAACGTGTTAAGGTTCTGACTTAATTATATGCAAATAATATAGCATTATTTCTTTATTTTTAGGATTTTCTTAGTAATTCTCCAAACAAATAACTTAAATAGAAGTCTAGGGGGGAAAAACAAAACAAAACACGAAAACCAAAAAAGGATAAAACTGAATTGGCTGTTTAGAATGGATTGGTAAAAGGTGGCAGCCTGTTTTTGTGCAGTCTTAGCAGCTAAGAATGGGTTTTACATTTTTTAAGGCTGTAAAAAAAATTAATAAGAATATAGAGCCTACAACATTTACTGAGAGCCCTTTAAAGAAAAGTTGCCAACTCCTGTTTTAAAGAGCCTGTTATAGTCACATAATCATAAAACTTAAAGAGCTAGAAGTGACTTCCTAGGTTGGGGTCTTTATGAATTGAATACCCCAAAGAATGTGGGAGAAAAATGTTAGCTCCGGAAATGTTGGGGCAGCAAAAGGGGAAAAAAAATGCTAAACTCATAAGTAATTGGATATGGGCCTAGATAAGTTCAAAATAAAGGACACACCTTCTGGGTAAGGGTGGAGGGGAGTGCTGTTTGATTACTAGGTGTGCTTTGCATACGTATTCTTATTTATCTCCCTAAAAGAGGAACTCGGCAATTATTGATGTGGTAATGGGGAGTATGTATCTTAGTATTTTGTACCTGTCTCTGGGAGGCTGCAGAGAGGTAATAATGTATGAATTGTCCTGAAATGGAGGGAACCACCAAATGGTGGTGGGGAGGGAGGCAGTCTTGGTGTTAGGTAGAAGGCTGAGATAAGACTCCATGTCATCACAAACTCATAAATAATCCCCTACTGGTGGCCACCTTTAACAGGGTCACAGCTTTCTCCACAGTTACATGGTGATAAATGTAGCCACACCATTTGTTAATCAGTTTCCTACCTTTTCCTCCCAGGCAGGCCTAACTGGGAGTTTATGGTTTTTTCTCAACAGAAAAGTAGAGCCATTCTGGGAAGGAGATTTTCTCGCAGGGCCTTAGAGGAAGGGGCCTTAATGTTAAGCGTGGTTCAGTAGGGTTGTTTGGATCACTGAGTTCTGACCTATTATAGACTGTTCAGGAACAAGCAAAATTTGTTTTTGTTTTTCAATTTTCTGTAGACTAATAAAAAAAGGCATTTGGTGAGGTTAGGGGAAAAATATTTAAGTTTTTGATAGCAGTATAGCTGTGAGAAGCTTTTTGGTAGTATTTTAGTATAGTGGGAATACTGTGTGTATGAACAAGCTTAACATGTGACTTTGGCCACCCAGTTTTGGTTCGTTACTCATCCGTATGTCATCATATGGTGAGAAAAATAACGTGGCCTTTCAGAACCGGTCAGATGAGTTAGTAGATTCTAAATTTTAAAACAATTAAAAACTAGGTAATATATGCTTGTGGTACAGGTGTTAAATGCTACAAAAGTGATATGCAGTGAAAAGGACTCCTCCTCCCCCGCCCCAATATCCCTGTTTCCTTCTGCCAGAAATGGCCATTACCTGCTTCTTATTAATTAGTGCTGGTGTTAAGGGGGAGACTGAGAAATACCCATCAAGTCTTTAACACAGTTCACATCTACATATTATATAAACACGTATGCGTACATGTTCTTTCTTACACAGAGTATAGCATAACATAGTAATCACATTTCTGCACTGTGCTTTTTTTTTCAGTGAATAAATTATCCTGAAGGTTCTATATAATGCTAGTAAGTATAAAACTGCCAAGTTGGTTTTATTAACTTCATTTATAGTCCACTAAATGGAAGTTTTACAATTTATTCAACTAAGTCTCCCCAATGGGTGTTTATTTTTCATTTTTTCTGCTATTAAATAGTAATCTTATGAATTCCTTTAAGTTGGATTCTATTTACAAGGAAAAAATATGAAGCGTTAGCTCTGTAGAGCAAGTGCTTTGGGATTTGCTTTTTAAATGAGGACTGGTACCATTGTGTGTTTCCGTACGGTTACATATCCCTTATCTGAAATGCTTGGGACCAGAAGTATTTCAGATTTCAGGTTTTTTTCCAGATTTTGGAGTGGTCGCGTACACATGGTGAAATAGCCTGGGAATGGAACCCAAGTGTAAACAGGAAACTCATTTATGTTTCATTTACACCTTACACACATACCTGAAGGTTGTTTTGTTTTCTTTCGATAGCACTGGATAAACTGTGTGGTGTGTACCTGTGTTTTGACTGTGACCTGTTGCATGAGGTCAGGTGTGGGGTTTTCCACTTGTGGTGTCATATTGGTGCTCAGTACGAACAGGTGCTAAATTTGCTGCATTTATTTTTAAAATTCATATGCCTGCATGTAAAAATGGGAAGAATTCTCTTTTAAAAGTTTGCATTTTAATTAAGCTTGGGGGACATGGCCTGAGGGGTTGTGTTTTTTGTGTTTTATGACATTTGTCTTAATTAACATGGCTGAGATTGACTGGTTTGGATCATAACAAAGATGAGCCTTTTTACTATCTCTTCCATCGCCTTGAAAATTAGCTTTCCAAGGTATCTGGCCCATCTTGAATAGGTCTGTTACACAACGAAGTCACAGATTGGGATGTTTTAGGTAACGAGGCTTTTTCCCCCCTGGTTATTTGAAGGATTTTAGTACCCAAACAGTTTCTTTTATAAACAGAACTATTTTTGCATCCATCTCTTAAGAATATATCACATACTTCCTTGGCAGAACTTACTTTAGTCGTTTGTAGGAATCAAGGCTTCCATGATGTCTTCTCCCAAAGCGAAGGGTAGTAGGAGATACTGAAGGGCTCCGAGGGAGCTTGCTGTGTTAAATTACTCACTTCCATTACTTTTCTTAACTTTAAATTATCATTTGCTTTTAAAAGTAAAGGGAAGAATGACTTGGGAAGAGGAGTATGGTCACTTTCCTGTAAACGTAGTGAATCCCAGGTGGAAGCAGCCTTTGTCTTGAGTTGGTGTTCCTTTTCATTGGATCGCAACAGAAGTCACCTTTACTGTCTTTATCAAGGTCCTTTGACTTTTTTGGTTCGTTCAGAGTTCTGAAAATCATTTCAGCATCAGTTGTGTAATTGCTTCATCAGGGACAGCCGGTGCTTCCATTTATAAGCATTTGGATTTATCTTTTAGGTGTAAAGTTTCCTCACGGTCTGTTGAAGGAGGCCTTTGTTTTGCATTGGAGTCTTTCATTTCTCAGCAGCTTCCCCATTTTTCTTTTCCTCTCTTTTCTGTTCCCACCCTCCACTCCCCTGGAAGGCTCCAGAACCTTCCCTTTGAAGCCAACACCAAGCAAGCATGGAGAACATTTCATTTGTGGTTGGCAGGTTGTCCCATTGCAATATGTGTTGAAATGTACCTATTTTTTTGGTTATATCAGATCTTCATGGACTTGTGACCTTTTTCTGACCATCAATACTCCTATCCCCCTCATCCTCCTATTAGTTTGGGAGGGAAGGATATTTGGGTGCTGGATTTTACTTTTCATGATAATTTCACTTTTTACATCAGTTTTCTTCAAGGCCACCAAAATCCTAATGTAGGGAATGATGTGCTGGGGAAGTCTCTGCAGATCACAGGTTGATACAGTTTTGTAGGTACGTCCGTGGTTTATGTACAGTTCAGTTAAGACTGAAAGGTAAGGTGGTCTGTTAGTGGCTGCATATTGGGACAAGGAGTTGTGAGTTAACGGGTAAGCTCGTGCGTCTCTTCACCACTCCTCATCTTGACCCCACTACTCATAAAAGTTTTGGAAAGCCTCATTGATTGGAAATGATGGCTGAATTCCTAACATGAAATTTTTAGAGCTGCTTTATTTTTCAGTGGGAAGAAATAAACTTTCTTTGTTGTGTACAGGTTCTAGTAAACACTGCCTGCTGTGTTTTGATGTTGGTGGCTAAGCTCATCCAGTGTATTGTGTTCGGCCCTCTGCGGGTGAGCGAGAGGCAGGTAAGTCTAGACAGAAAGCACGGATTCTTGTGACCAGATACGTATTTTTCTGTAATTTCTATTTGGTATAATTTCAAACTTAGGAAATAAGTTCCATGAATACAACAGACTCCTATACACTCTCCATCTGGATTCACCAGTTATTCATATTTTGTTCCATTTGCTTTAATACTTTTTACTTATAAATACATTTTTTTGGATCCATTTGAGAGTGAGTTGTGTACATCATATTCTTTACCCTCTAAATACTTTAATATGTATTTTCTAAAGATTAAGGACATTTTCTTACATAACTACAGCACAATGCTTAAAATCAGGAAATTTAGCACTTTGTCTAATCCAGTCTATATTCAGTGTAGCCAGATTGTCCCAATATTATTGTTTATAGCTATTTTCCCCATGGCTTTTACGAATGTAGTTTTTCAAGAAGCATAGATTTTTAGCTTGATCATAAACATCACTCTTTAGAATATGGGTTCTTTTCCAAAGTAATTCACTGAGAGATTTTTCTCTGTGGAAAAGTAAATTTAAGATTTATTGTTCTGCAGGCATAATATTAGGTGACTTGTTCTTGTGTTAGGTGAGATTGTCTGAAATTTGAACATAACTCTCTGAATGTGTGTATGGGCAGGGACGCTTCCAATAAAGAATTAATGCCACAAGCACACTGTATAAATTGGCAATTCCCCGAGGATTTTAGTGGGTACAGTGTAGAATGGTGTGTTATAAAGCAAGAATTTAGAACTGGCCTTCAAAACAACCTAAGAACAAAAGTATATTTTACTTTCACTCATCCCAGTGATAAGACGTTGGGGACTTAACCACATTGAAAGTGTAACAGTGGCTTCACAGCGTGTCCAGAGCCCAGTGTTGTATTCTGTCCATGCCTGCCCTTTTCAACTCAAATCTCATTTTGTAAACTCAGATGAGGACCTAGTTTAGTGCTAAAATGTGGTTACTCTGTGTTTGAGCCCTTGAAAGCTGTTAAGAGGACTGTGTTGTTTCCCAGGGATTTTTTCCTTAGTGAGGGTTCAATATTTTCTCCAGAGCATCAACTCTAGGGGTCCAGCATAGAGTCAGTAGAACATAGAGGAGGTTTTCTTGTAGTTGCAAAAGCTCCTTTGATAATTTTTCTTCAAACTTTTCTTCATGTTTAATTTTCTTCTTCAAGGTTTTGATTTATAACAGAAATCAGATCAGGCAGGCCTGGTGCATGGATCTGGCGCTGGTGAGCGCATTACATACATTCTTCTCCTTCTAGCTATCAGGTGAAAATTTATAGAAAACATAACCTTGGAGTATTTCAGAGATTTTTATTTTGAGTTTATTCAGTATAGATCACCTGTCATACTGTTTTGGGTTGGCTTATTTTATGATTAATGTCAGCCAGTAGCATTTATTAGGAACCATTTTGAGTTAGAACTCTGTGGAATGGTTTGCTCTGTGTATGCTTAAAGTTCAAAAATTAGAGTAATGCTAGAGGCAGAAACATTGAATATCTAAAACGAACCAAATATTAAACTATTAAGTAGAGGTTTAGGGCAAGGAAGTTTCTGATTTTCTTTTTTCCAGCACCTAATGCCTACTCTGGCACATATCAGGCCCTTTGTACATATTAAGTTATATAATCCCCCCAACGATCTGTGAGGTATATGCTGTTACTGGGATGGGGAAACCAAAGCACAGTCATGTTCTGTGACTTTCCCAAGGTGATGTAGCAACTAAGTGGCAAAGCCAAGATTCAAAACTGTAGCACAAAATTTCATAAGTTCAGCTTATACTTTCCCTGCCCCGGATCTGGAAACAGACGTTTATTAAGGATGCCTAGTTCATCTTACTGGGTGATGGTGTTCAGAAGCCAAGACCCCCCCACCCCACCCCCGGTTCTGTGTGCTTATTGCTCTTGGTGTGTCTTTGCTCTTTTGGTGGAGAGAGTTAGGGAATACTCTGACTATTTGCATTTCATTTTGTTCTCTGTACAATAGAATTTTGTTCTCTGTACAGAATACAGTGTGTGTAAGTTCTTAAAATCTTATTTTTAAGGATTCATCAATTTGTTTTACATTTTGCTTATTTTTGTTTTTTAAAAAGTTTTTTAATTTGTAAAGATTTACTTGGTTCCAATTACATATCAAAGTATACCAAGAGGTCATACTTGTATTCTTACTCTCTTTATCCAGTTCCTCCCACCCCCATCGGTGTTTCAATAGTATATTTTTTTTTTTTTTTGAGACGGAGCCTCAAGCTATCCCCCTGGGTAGAGTGCCATGGCATCACAGCTCATAGCAACCTCCAACTCCTGGGCTCAAGAGAGTCTCCTGCCTCCGCCTCCCAAGTAGCTGGGACTACAGGCGCCCGCCACAACGCCTGGCCATTTTTTTTTTTTTTTGGTTGCAGCCGTTGTTGTTTGGCGGGCCCGGGCTGGGGATTCGAACCCGCCACCTTAGGTGTATGTGGCTGGCGCCTTAGCCGATTGAGCCACAGGCGCTGAGCCAGGAAAAGCTTTCTAAGGCAGCTGTTCCCGTGGCCCTTACGTGCTAGTTGCCGTGGGGGTCCCTTTGCTGTATTCTGTGCTTTCCTTAGCTTTCTGTCTCTGATGTTTTATACTGTCCAATGGTTGATGATTGCATGGACAGAATGAACAGAATTCATTACTCAGAGTAAAAGTGAAGAACTAGGCGTCTGGGTTTTTCATGTTTAACATGCCTGGAATCAGAAGGCCTGGGTTTAAATTCAGACTACCCTTTGTATGCCGGGCACCTTCCTAAGCACAGCCAGCTCCTCTGTCTGGGGCCATTGTAATCCCAGGTCTCTCAACCTCATGGGGTTATTGTGAGCAGGAACGGAAAGAATATATGTAAAATGCTGTTTACAGATTGCATTTATTACATAAATGAAAAATACTAGGGGGAAGAGATGGCACCATTTGTCTTAGCACCTCTTTCGTAGTGTAGCTCCTCTTGGTAAAAATCTGAGACAGTTATGAGTGGCTGAGACTTCGAGGGAAGTTGACATCCTTCAAAGGGCAGTATCAGATTTGTATTAGGGGCAGAACAGAAAGTGCCCAGTGAGCCTTAAGGTTATTA
Source organism: Galagoides demidoff (assembly GCA_963574575.1). Classification (NCBI taxonomy): domain Eukaryota; kingdom Metazoa; phylum Chordata; class Mammalia; order Primates; family Galagidae; genus Galagoides; species Galagoides demidoff. Next base: position 19,484 of record CAUYQV010136403.1, on the reverse strand, counting down.
TTCTGCTTCCACCACAGCCAGTGTCCCTTCCTCCCCTTTAACTATGGTGGCCTGCAATGAAGGCCTTGCCTGATTTCCTGGTCAGAGGCAGAATTCATGGAGACCCAGAACGTGGCTCCCAGCCCTGGCATTTTTCATCTGCACTTTTCAGGTTTGCCAATCCTGTGTGCTGTTCTCCAGAGGAATTACTTTCCCCCAGGAGCTGTGTGCCATTTTAAAATAAAGAGCTTTTTTGATTGCTGTCCCCGTGCTGTTGCTCCCAGTAGTACTCGGGTGAATTTCCCTCCAGAGGCATCCCTAGATTACTTTTACTGTGAACTGTAATAATGATTGGACTCTGGCTGTATTTCTCCCAAGGTCTCCTATCTCGGTTACTTGTAAGGCTACTCCTCCCCTCTCTTGTTCTCTTTGATCTTTTATAATTGGCTTAAAACTCTCTATATTTAATCTGCAGTGACTTTGTTTCTCCTCCCTATTTTTGCTTCTTCAGTCCCTGAAAATTTAATAATCTGTTTCTCATTATTTTCTAATTTTTCTGAAGGTGTCAGAAAAATTGTGGCGCTATTAATAGTCTTTTCTCCCCATTGCTTTGTTTTAGCTATTCATGCCAGTCTGCATATAGTGTCTGTGTTTTGTCTTGTAATAAACCAAGCCCTCCACGCTCTGTGGAGTTGGTGGGCTTCTCAGCTACAGGTGCAGCTGAACCCAAGGACGCCTGCGTGTATGTGGGGTACAGATGAAAAATGATGTGTGTGTATCTGTATGATAACGTGAGAAAATGGGCCTGGAAGGTAACAGTTGACACCCAGTTGGTATAGAATGAATGAATCTGAAGAAGTGAATGAATTTGTTGCATTTTAAGAGCTTTTCCGCCCTAATTGACTTTTCTAAGGCAAACTGCTGTGAGTGTTCAACATGCAAGAAAGAATAGCTCTGCTACGTCTCCTGTGGCTGGTTTTGGGTCAGTCCTGTCTGTGACAGCCTCCGTAATAGTCTTTTCACCAGGCCAGCTCTTTAGCTCTGAAATCTTTCAGCTTTTGATGCCTTCTCTCAGAACATCAGGCTTTCTGCCCCCTTTCTGGTCCCTGTGTAGGTCAGGTATGAACCCACAGGTGAGTCTTGGGGCTCGTCCTATTTTTCTTCTTGACTTTTAAAAGGCTTTTTAAGCTGCATTTCTCTTAGAAGGTGGTCCAGCAATTTCATCTGATTCTTCAAGGAGTCTGGAACCTCAGGTATACTGAGAGAACCTGCTTTAAATTTAAACCAACAGTCCTTTTTCTAAAAATCACCATATCTCATTTTATTATATTTCCTTCATCTTTCTGTGCCTATTTGCCCTTTTTCCTATCAATTTCTGAATAAAGAATAAGCAGAAGTTCTATTTTTATAGCACTTTTAAAAATCACCACATTATTTGCTGTGTGTGATGGCTCAAACTTGTAATCCTAGCACTTGGGAAGGCTGAGGCCGGGGGATCACTTGAGGCCAAGAATCAGAGATGAACCTGGGAAACATAGCTAGATGCTGTCTTTACAAAAAAAAAAAAAAAGGCAATTAGCCAGGTGTGGGGGTACATACCTATAGTCTTAGCTACTTGGAAGGCTGAGGCAGAAGGATCATTTGAGCCGAGGATTTTTAAGGCTGCAGTGAGCCATGATTGTGCCATTGTACTCCAGCCTGGGTGACAGAAGGAGACCTTGTCTCAGACAAACAGCAGCTTTATTGAAGTATAATTTACATACCATAAAATTCATCATGTTAAAGTGGTGTTTAATATATTTGCAGAGTTGGGCAGACATCACAATAATCAATCTAAACAATCTAAAACAATCTTGCACTTTTCTCCCCCAAATCCATACCCATTAGCAGTTACTCCCCCCCCTCCTTTTTTTGGTAGTGACAGAGTCTCACTTCATCGCCCTGGGTAGAGTGCTGTAGTGTCACAGCTCACAGCAACCTCCAACTCCTGGGCTTAGGCAATTCTCTTGCCTCAGCCTCCCAAGTAGCTGGGACTACAGGTGCCTGTCACATTGCTCAGCTATTTGGCTGAAGCCAGGTTTGAACCTGCCACCCTCGGTATGTGGGGCTGGTGCCCTACCCACTGAGCCACAGGCATCGCCCTTTCCCCCCTTTTAGCCTCTGGCAGCCACTGATCTACTCTCCGGTCTCTGTAGGTTTGCATACTGTGGACATTCCATGTAAGTGGAATCATACACCATGGTGTCTAACTTAGCATGCTGTTTTTAAGGATCAGCCATGTTGTGGCATATATCAGCACTTCAGTCGTTATTTTTTTTTTTTTGCAGTTTTTGGCCAGGGCTGGGTTTGAACCCACCACCTCTGGCATATGAGGCCAGCGCCCTACACTTTTGAGCCACAGGCACCACCCCACTTCAGTCCTTTTTATTATTGACATTCCTTTGTGTGAATATACAAAACTTTGTTTATTCATAAGTTAATGGAGAATTTTCATGTGCACGTTTTTGTGTAAATGTGTTTTGTTCTTTTGGGTATATATCTAAAGCGGAATTGCACGGTTGGTTATAAGGTAACTCTGTGTTTCACATTTTGAGGGGCTGCTGGACTGTTTTTAAGAAGTGGCTGCACCATTTTCCATTTCTACCAGCAACAGACATGGAGCGCTCAATGATTCTTGGCCTCTTTGACAACACTTGATATTACTCTCTTTTTGGTTATAACCATCTGTATTAGAGTTCTCTAGATCGAACTGAAAGGAGCTATCCAGTGTATATACAGAAGGTGCCAAAAAAAGCGCATAAACGTTTTAAGAAAGGAAAAAACTATATTAAAATTGTAATAATACTTAAGTCACATTTGATGCCTGCAATTACAAGAAGTGCTCATTGGGACTTGTAGTCCTTTTTGGTTATCAATATACATTATTATAATTTTATTTTTTTAAAAATGTTTTTATTATTTTGGATTCATTAAGGACACTATGAATTAGGTCACACTGATTACATTTGTTAAGTAAAGTCCCTCTTATAATTGTGGCCTGCTCCCAAGAGGTGTGCCAGACACTGTGACCCCCACCACTATTTTAATTTTTTTTTTTTTTTTTCTGAGACGGAGCCTCAAGCTATCCCCCTGGGTACAGTGCCATGGCATCACAGCTCATAGCAACCTCCAACTCCTGGGCTCAAGCGAGTCTCCTGCCTCTGCCTCCCCAGTAGCTGGGACCACAGGCGCCCGCCACAATGCCCGGCCATTTTTTGGTTGCAGCCATCATTGTTGTTTGGCGGGCCCGGGCTAGATTCGAACCCACCAGCTCAGGTGTATGTGGCTGGCACCTTAGCCACTTGAGCCACAGGCGCCTAGCCTGGTTTTTATTTTTGAGTTTTTAAGCAAGTCTATAAACATTTAATATCCTTAGGAATGGCTAGATCCTGGGTGGGGAGGAAAGGTATCAGGTTCGGTGTTGTGTGCTGTAGCATATGCCAGCTTGTTCAGGCAAAGTGAGCGAGTGAAATGAAGGGAAGCCCATCAGCTGGCAGTGGATTAGTGGAAAAGGTAAGGGGCAAGGTGTTGATAAATGGGGCTATGGCCAGGTGCAGTGTCTCACACTTATCATCCCAGCCCTATGGGAGGCTGAGGCTGGAGGATCACCTGAGGCCAGGAGTTCGAGGCCTGCCTGGGCAACTTATTGAGACCCCATCTTTACAAAAAGTAAGAAAAAATTAGCCGGGTGTAGTGGCATGTGCTTGTGGTCCTGACCTCACTACTTGGAAGGCTGAGGCAGGAGGATTACTTGAGTTCAGGAGTTCAAGATTGTACTGATGTATGATTGTGCCACTCCACCCAGCCTACATGACAGAACAAAACACCCAGTAAGCTCACCAGGTACTACAAAAGAAGAAGAGAGTAAGTTCACCTTCTCGGATTCACAAAAAGTAATTCAGTTATTAAGAGGAAAGAAATATAAAAAGTGGGCATATTTAGCCTTGAGGTGGAAAATACCTAAAAGCTTCTTTTTTTTTTTTTTTTTTTTTTTTTTGAGACAGAGCCTCAAGCTGTCACCCTGGGTAGAGTGCTGTGGCATCACAACTCACAGCAACCTCTAACTCCTGGGCTCAAGCGAGTCTCCTGTCTCCGCCTCCCAAGTTGCTGGGACCACAGGCGCCTGCCCGCCACAACGCTTGGCTATTTTTTTTCTGTTGCAGCCGTCATTGTTGTTTGGTGGGCCTACGCTGGATTCAAACCCTCCACCTTAGGTGTATGGGGCTGGCGCCTTAGCCACTTGAGCCACAGGCACCGAGCCTAAAAGCTTTTTAAGTAAACTTCTTACATAGTATGGTGACCATACATTTTCTATTTCTTTAAGATTAAATGGGAAAGCAAGTTGCACATGTAGTCCTTCTGGTAAGTCAGAGTTCAGGATTGGTGCGGTGCTTGCTCAGCTTTAAATAGGGGATAGAATCTCATCTCTCCGGAGTATTTGATTCTGTCTGAAGGTCAGTCTTGGAAGTTTTTTCCCAGTCTTAAGATTGTGCAACTTCTGCTTAGTGGATAAGAACAGCAGAATCATTTAAGTAGTTTTCCAAAAGATCATAGAGCCTACATCTAACCTTTTTTTTTGAGACAGAGTCTCGAACTGTCACCCTGGGTAGAGTGCTGTAGTGTCATAGCTCACAGCAACCTCTAACTCTTGGGTTTAAGTGATTCTCTTATCTCAGCCTCCTAAGTAGCTGGGACTACAGGCGCCCGCCACAATGCCTGGCTATTTTTTTCTTGTCGTCGTCATTGTTTAGCTGGCCTGGGCTGGGTTTGAACCCTCCAGCCTTGGAGTATGTGGGTGGTGCTGTAACCCTTGTGTGCTGAGCTGCACAGCTAACCCTCGTATAGTTGAGCTATTACAGATTGGATCTGTTTTTATATTTAGATGTAGTTCTTGCTTTGTTTGGCCTTTTCTGTCATTTTCATAGCCCTTTACTAACCTTTCAGATAAGTTCTTTTTCTGTTGCAGGCAATCTGCATATATACTGTGTGTGAGAGATACACATGAGCCTTAAATACATCTGTGTGTCCTAAATCAGACATTCTTGTTAATGAGGGCAGCTGCCCATAAACACTGTGTTCCTAATGACCAAAAGGGCCATGGTGCCAAAAAGGAATTTATAACACAGCAGGCTTCTGAGTCACATTTTGGCAGGTTAATTTCTTGAGTGAAATTTCAGCGTGCATTGCAATGAACTTCTTCTCTGCTGTCTCTCTGGGCCTCCCTTTCTCTCTTGAGATTTCTCCCAACTCTTTATAAGTAAACTAACAACTTCATCTTAAGACCTGTATGGTGGTAGGAGCATGTGCTTTTTTGGTCATTGTTCAGATAATGACTCACGCCTCATTGTTAGTTTAAAAAAGTATATCTTCACCTCCTACCCTTCAAGCCAGTATTGTTTCTGTGGTGGAATAGACCTGATACCAGGTGCTGCCCACAGACATCACGAACTCCTTTGCTATAGATGGGGCTCATGCCCAGGCCCGATCATTTTAGAATCTGTCCTCCTCCAATGCAAGTTGTACCCTCCTGCCCTGACAGAGATTTTCATAGGTTCTATACCTACTTTGAAAATTATCAAATAGTTCACACTTCTGCAGCCTTTCTGTAAGGTGAAATTTCTGAAAGTCTGTTAGGTTTCCATTGATCCAGATGTATAAAATCCATACAATGTGGATCACTAGGAGAGGAAAGTAAATACAGGTGTGAGGCAGGTGTGACTGTAGCTGTTGGCCGGTTAGATAACATCTGCCATTCTCTTTGTTTCTTAGTTATAGTCACATTAAGATTTGGAGATATGGGACGGCGCCTGTGGCTCAATGGGTAGGCCGCTGGCCCCATATACCGAGGGTGGTGGGTTCAAACCCAGCCCTGGCCAAACTGCAACAAAAAAATGGCTGGGTGTTGTGACGGGCGCCTGTAGTCCCAGCTACTCCGGAAGCTGAGGCAAGAGAATCGCCTAAGCCTGGGAGTTGGAGGTTGCTGTGAGCTGTGTGACTCCATGGCACTCTACCAAAGGTGATAAAGTGAGACTGTCTCTATAAAAAAACAAAACAAAACCAAAAGACTTGGAGATAGGTGTGTGTCTATCTGCTGAAGACACGTGTAGTGTGTAGTGTGCATGGTTGCATATATTACACTTGATCTTAGCTAGAAGTCCAGAGAAGCAGTGCTTGCCTGCCTACAAACCCTCATATCCCAAGTTGCCAAAGCCTTCAGGACCTTTGAGCTGCTGGGATATAACTGCCTTTGCTACAAAAGCCAGTAGTCTGTGACTTTAGCCAAAAAAACCAAGGTGCCCTGTGTGATTGGCAGAGCCACATTGCGTGCTGGGCTGGAGCTTTTGAGTTCTAGTCTCTGCCTTGAGAAGCCTAGAATTGTGATATTTTTTGCTTTGCCCACCTGCCTCTGTATGCTTGATGGAACAGTTAGCTGTGAGGACACAGCTGAGAGTTGGGGGACAAGTCATCTTACATGATTCAGAGCAGCTGCTGTACACCCTTTGAGAATAGGTCAACACTATTAGGTTGGCAGCAGCTGGCCAAGGAGGCTGTGGTGGCAAAGTGCAGAGTGGAACAAGGAGCCGACGTTGGAGGGTGCTGCTTCGAGGATGACTCTTAAGAGCTACAGTCAGGAGCTCTGGGTGATTGTGAAGTGACCTGGGACCAAACTATAGCTCTCAGAATATCTGACATTTCTCAGAGGAGAAAACCTGACATCAGTCTGTCTTTGGAGTTCAGAATGTGATTTCTGGTGGTGCCTGTGGCTTAAGGAGTAGGGCGCCAGGCCAATATACCGGAAGTGGCAGGTTCAAACCCAGCCCCTGCCAAAAACTGCAAAAAAACCAAAAAGATTTGAAAGAGAACGTGACTTCTATGTTTGACACACTTTCATGTTTGTGCTTAAACAGAAGTCATTTACTTTTTTTTTCAGGAAACTGTCAGGTTGACTCCTTATCAGTAGCAACAGTTTCATTGATTGATTAATTGATTGATTAAGACATGGTCTTATTAAGGGGCTAGAGTGCTGTGGCATCCTCCTAGTTCACTGTAGCTTCAAACTCCTGAGCTCAAGTGATCCTGCCTCAAAGCTGAGACTACCGGTGTGTGCCACCTCACCCAGCTAATTTTTCTATTTTTTTGTAGAGATGGGGTCTTGATATGGTGCCCAGGCTGGTCTCAAACTCCTGGCCACAAGTGATCTTCCTACCCAAAGCACTGGGATTATAGACTGAGCTCAGGCGGATATCTTTTAACGGACAGTGTGTATCAGTTACATCTCAGTGGCTCCCTTTTCCCATTCTGACACAGCTTGGTGGACAAGTGTGAGGCCTCAGACCTGGAGGCTTCACCTGCCTACTACCAGTTGCACACATGCCCTTAGACTTGCTACTGGAACTTGTCTGAGTGTTAAAACAAGGGACAAAATTACCTTCAAGGCCTTCCCTGTGGTCCTATTCTGTGAAAAGCTATAAGGTTTAATTCTCTATGGTTCACCTTGACTTTAGTAGAAATGATGGTTGAAAGGATGTGTGAGTTTTTATTTATAGAATCACCTTTTAATTTCAGAGGAGCTTTATTCCAAAGATGGAGAAGATGAAAGAAAAGGAAAGACATTAGGGGAACCACACAAAAGTTGAGTGGCCTTATCTTTAGGACTGTCTCTGGGCTGTCTTTAAGCCTGTAGCATCTTAATATCACACCTGCTTTTTTAAGCACCAAGGGCGGCAAGAAAAGCTTCTTCTGCCTGCTGTATCCCCTTCTTGTGGCCCTTTTAATAAAAAGGACTTGTTCTATAAAATTTGGATTCAGTCAAAGGCCACACTTAAGGGCTAGGAAGGTTACAAGTTTCCTTAAGGCTACAGGTTCCCCACCCGTGGGATGGCCAGCAACCCTGGCGTCCCCTTTTCTTTCCCTTCTAATGTTGAACAGAGAGCTAGATGTAGAGCTACACGTTGGGATGTGGCCCTGGATATCAGTTCTAGAATTAATATTTTAAGTCCACAGGGCCTCCCCAAGTCTCATTTTAATCATTAATTTGAACATAATTCTCCCACCCCAGAAAAGCTGAATGTGGGAGCGTATATATTGACTTTACGATTTAAAGTCTTGCTCTGTCTCTGTTCTTTCTCCTTTGCCACCTTTTCCAAGTGGTAATCTTTAAAAAGCACAATACAGTTAAGCAGCAAAATCCAAGCAAAGGGAGGATAAAGGGCTCCAGATAATTCCCAGTTTGGGTTATCAGCCCCCATGTAATGGAGAGTTGATTATTTTTCCTTTATTTGAGGGGAGGTAAAAACTCCACTGAGGTGAGAAAAGTCCATCTAGGAGAGATCTGAACTATTCCTGATTCTGGGCCAGTGTACCTGCAAAACCATCTATTGGACTATGCTTAAGGCAGTAAAGGTCAGAAACGCTTCCTTTGCACATATAGTAAGACGGAGCAGTTAGCTATTACAGCGTGCAACCCTGGAGGTCATAGACCAAGCTAGGAGAAATAATTACGCATGGTAATGGGCCATTATAGATAATGGCCTTCCGGGGGTGGCAGAAAATACACAGCCCCACAGTCTTGCCCGGAATGAACATTGAATAGCACATTAACTTTATAGCAAGCTAAAAGTTCAGCCTTGGGACTGCAGCAGCCCCCCAAATAAATAAAATCTCCGTCTTACTCAAGGGAGGCACCTTAGTGGCCACGCTTCTCAAAAACTGAGGAGCAGGAGGGGTTGGGAGAGACAGAATTTTGCCAAGGGAAAGAATGGTGAACTCCTCTGTTCCAGCTGGCTTCATTTGTCTCACTAAGTAGGGGTGGTTCCTGGCTCCCAGGGGGTGCACAGTAAGCGTTTGTTGCTTTTCTGGCGCCAGGTTTGTGTTTGACGTTTAAAATAGCCCTGCCATGATTGCCTCGTGGGAGAAACACATTGTTCCTGCATTTCCTGATTATGACTTTAGGGAGTGAAATCACACTGACTGCACTCAAGGCTACTGTCTGACCTCAGAGACGGCCAGGAGCAGAGGATTCTGCTCCTTTCCAAGTTCAGTGGCATTTGGGAAGCCCTGCCAGGTGTAGCCCAGCCCTCCTTCAGGACCCTAATGAGCATTGGGAGCAAGTAGTTTTTGCGGCTGAGTTATTGGGTCCCGGCTCTCTTGCTTGATGGCAGAAAATTCATCAGTATAGTAATACTTAATGTTTATTGAGTACTTACTATGTGGCAGGGCCTTTCTAAGTACTATCTAAATACTTTCCCATTTTCTTAAGTCATAGGATTGTTTCACATTACGTATAGATGCTGGAACATGCAGATAATGAAGTTGACTTTTCTCATGGTAACATGGCAGCAGATTCCAGATCTGAGAGAGCAGTCTGATTTGGAGCCAATGCTCTTTGACTAGAGGTTTTGCTGCCTAGTCTTACTGTGCGGTTGTTAATGTCTTTCTCATTGGAAGGAATGTTTCAGGCTTCAGGATGAAAGATACTACAGGGCTCAAAGACAGTCCAAAAGATAAGGACACTCAACTTGAGGGCTCCCTCTGTGTATGTTAATATGACTCAGAGAGTGACCAGGCTCTGAAGGCTCTGAAATCAATCCTCTGAGAAAGAGAGGAGCCTGTAAGACCCAAGTTCTCAAGCTTTTTGGTTGCAGAGTCTTTTACAATCTTAAAAATCATTGAGGGCCATAAGAGGTTTTGTTTATGTGGGCTGTCATTGTTAATGTCATCCTAGAGATCAGGTTGAGAAATGAAAAAAAAAATTATTGCTTTAAAATAATATTAAACCCATTACTTGTTTAAGTAACATTTTAATGAAAAATTACTCTTGTTTTCTAAAACAAATTAGTGAGAGTGGCATTGTTTTACATTTTTGTAAATCTCTTGTGTGTCTGGTTTATAGGATGCAGCTGGGTTTGCATAGTTGCTGCTTCAGTCTCTTGTGTTAAAATACACACAAAAATTTCAGCTTCATATAGGGAAATAGTTAGAAATAGGAGGGAAGTATTTGAATAGTCTTTTCAGGTAATTGTGACTATTCTTTGATACTAGACCACAACTTGACAAGTGGCAGTTTCTTAAAGATGAATTGTAGTGTAGACGCTGGAACCATGCTAATGAATTTTTTGTACCCTATTTTAATTAAAATTTGTTGGTCTGTCTTGTACTTTGAATGAATCTTTCATCCATGCCTAACTCTGTCACGTCATGCATCATGCATGAGTCACTTGGAAGATGTAAGTTCACAGAGTTTATGCAGATCTTCCAAATATTGACTCATTTTCTTCATTAATACTACTAATGATCTCATCAGATGAGACTTGAGAGACTGTTAAGCATGTAAGCAGTGGCCATCAGTTTTCCAAAATTCTGGATTTTATTGAAAAGTTCAAATTTTGACAGTCATTACTATCAGTTGTTTTCCTTGAAGCAACAGGTTCACTTTCTTTTAAAAAAAAAAAAAAAATCTGCCAAATACCTGAGTCACAATAACCATGATTTGTCATCATTGTTTCAAGGGTATGGTATTCCTTTAAGAAAAAGCCGGTGGAGCCTGTGGCTCAGTGGGTAGGGCGCCAGCCCCATATATGGAGGGTGGCGGGTTCAAACCCAGGCCCAACCAAACTGCAACAAAAAAATAGCTAGGTATTGTGGCAGGCGCCTGCAATCCCAGCTACTTGAGAGTCTAGGCAAGAGAATGACCTAAGCCCAGGAGTTGTAGGTTGCTGTGAGCTGTGATACTACTCTGTTTCAAAAAAAAAAAAAAAGCAGTGGAGGTGGCTTTATCTCTTAACAGATGCCTATTAGTGTGCAGAAGTGCCTTTTGAATCCTTCCCATTGAGTCGCATAGGTAATTTTATTGATTGATTGATTTTGAGACATAGTCTCACTCTGTTACCCTGGGTAGAGTGCCATGGCATCATCATAGCTCATAGCAACCTCAAACTCCTGAGCTCAAGCAATCCTCCCACCTTGGCCTCCCAAAGTGCTAGGATTACAGGCATGAGGCACTGTGCCCCGTCCTGGTTGCAGAGGTTTTAAAAGGACGTGTGTTTACTCAGGTAGAAGTTTAATCGAGTTACTGATATTTTCATTTGCATCAAGGACATCTTAAGCAAAATTTAAAAGGAATTTAAAAGTTGCTTTGTGTCTTACTGCAAAGGAGTGAGGAAGATGAGACATCGGTGTGGTCTGAGGCCTGATTTGTACTCAGCACCAGCTCTGTATCATCAGTGTAGATGTCGGTTTGGTGGGAAAGGCAAATAACATTTTTACATTATTGTGAAAATACATTTGACCTTGTGGGCAGAGGGCCACCAACCCCAGTATGCCAGCTGCTGGTATAAAAGGTAAGAGTGTGATTCTTGACACCAGGGCACTAATCTCTGATGGGTTTAAAGCAGTTCAAACCCTACTGCCTGCTGGGGTCTCCCTGGGAATGCTGAACTGTCTGGGGCCTGTGTCCCATCACCAAGTCCCATTTTCATCTTATAGAGAGTAGTCTAGGGGTGGCAGCTCCTCTTGTCTGTAAGTGTTCCCATATTGTTAAGCTTGAGAGCCACTGGTTTAGAGGCATGTTCTAGAATGTTCTTGAGGGACCTTCAAGTTCTTCTCAGCAATTGGATAAGTTATTGTTTATGGCAGCTTGAAACATTTTATGAGACAAATACCTGATTGAAAGCTGACAATGTTAAGTTGAACTGGTATAATCTTGAGTTGAATGAGAACTATATGCAACAATATAATGAGGTGTGGTTTGGTGTTGTGTCCCCTCACATTGATGTAGGGGTCTACTCCTTCATTTCAGTCCACTTTCTGGGACCTGCAGGAACAAAGGCAGACATCCCTCTATTCCGTCAGAAATGTATGAAAGCAGGACCTAAAATCTAAACCCGCAAGGTGCTGGCCACGAGCAAGCCTGCACTTGTGTTCTTGATGCCTCCCTATTCAGTTCCCTTCATGGTCTAGATACAACTGACAAATAAAGCCCTTTTGAAAAAAATTTGTTTTAAGAGACAGGGTCTCATTCTGTTGCCCAGGCTGGAATGACATGGTGTGATTATAGATCACTGTGGCTTTGAACTTGTGGGCTCAGGTGATCCTCCTGTGTCTCAGTATCCCAAGTAGATGGGACTACAGATGTCTGCCACCATGCCCAGCTAATTTTCCTATTTTTTGTGGAGTTGGGATCTTGCTATGTTACCCCAGTGGAGCTGAACTCCTGGCCTGAAGCAGTCTGCCTGCCCCAGCCTCCCTCCCTTAGTGCTGGGATTATAGGCATGAGCTACCGTGCCTGGCATAGTCCCTGTATTTTAAGTTGGCTGATGACAGTTCAGAGCAGACTTTTTATATGGAGACCAAAATACATTAATAGTCTATAAAAATGTTATTAAGATGTCCCAAGTGTAAGAAATATTAAAAAGTTTCAAGAAGGGACTGTCTATAAGATCTCTTAGACTATGGCATTTGATGGAGAGAATTGTGCTAGGAATATTCCCTTTCTTTTCTCCTCTACTCTCAAGTTCAAGCCTTGACACTGGCCTGTTTGTGGCACTGCCTGCTCTTGCAGTCTGCTGGGAGGTGTTGACAGAGTCCCATACTGTCTCTGGTATCTTACCAATGATAGGACATTCTGAATTAGCCCAAGGAGAAAATCTCTCTTGGTTATGAGATAGGTTTTCATGGCTGTGAGCCATTTTCGGGGAGGATCAGAAGAATGGCATTTTCTCCAAATCTGACTCATTTAGGATTAACAGTTTGACTGGGTGATCTGGGGAAGGCAGAAGGGTGGAAGGAGGGGGAACGATACAGGAGAGAGCAGGAATCAGGGAAAGGAGAGGGAGAAACCTGTGGCAGGTGGACGTGGGATGCCATAGCCAGCATGTAGCTGAGCCGTGCCTTCTGTGCCAGTCTTTCCAGGCCCAGTTCATTTTCCTGGAGGTGGAGGAGCCCAAGTTTCGTGCTGTTATGCCCCAGCACTCCATTCTCATCTTGCCACAGATCCTGTGCTCCACCTGCTGTGGTCTGAAGGCTGTCCTTTTACATTTATTTGTGCTCCAAAAACTTTTTTGCTGTTACCTTTCCTTAACTTGAAATTCCATTCTCATTCTTCATATACCCCCGTCTTCTCTTGCTCGAAGACTTGAAGGTCTTCTCCCATGAAACTTTCTGATCCTTTTAGTTCTCCTTTGAGCTCTTTGAGGCCAGGGTTTGCCTGAATTTATTGTTTGCATTCCTTTCTCCCAGCAGTTTGGGAATTTCTGCACACGGTGGATGGGCTGTGACTGGGCTTTTCAATGGCCCCAGGAAAACCCATTTCAAATCGAGATATGCTTACCTTAAAGGCAATCATTGGCTTTTCTCAGGTTTATATATTTGCCTTCTCCCCCATATCTCCTGCTTGATTTGTTGGTTGTGCGCTCCCATGCCTGTTCTCTCTTTCTCTCTCTCTCCCCTCCTTTCCACTCATCTCTCTTACCAGATCCCATATGCATAACCTGTAATCTACCCCACATTGAGACTCCATGCCCCTTTATACCAGGCCTGCTCCTGTCTTTAAAAGCTTCAGGCTCACTTTGTTATGAAAAGCAAGACAGGGAAACTGAAGATTCGTTCAGGATATTAAAAAACAAAACCAGGGGCAGTGCCTGTGGCTCAAAGGAGTAGGGCACTGGTCCCATATGCTGGAGGTGGTGGGTTCAAACCCAGCCCCGGCCAAAAACTGCAAACTCCCCCCCCCAAAACAAACAAACAAACAAAAAAAACCCCCAAACCAGAAAACTCTCCAGGAAAAAAAGGAGAAATAGACTCTAAATCACGTTTTATGTGTTGTGTTATAAAAGAGTGACTTGACTACTGTGCTATCAGCAGAACTTGTACTTTTCAATGTTGGAATGAATCTTTCCCTCCCTCCACACTTTTTTTGTGTTTTCCCACAGTGTTGGTCAGTCTGTTCTTGACCTGTGAGATCATGGACAGCCTCCTCTGTCCCCTGAGGTTCTGAACCAGTTGCCTTGTGCACAGTAGGTGCTCAGTGAAGGTATTTCGCCTTGGCCGTGAGTTGTTTTTCCAACAGGCACAGGTGATGGTTTGTGGTCATCTCCCTTATCTGTCTTCACAGTTAGCAGGGAGTGGTGTAGAACAGTAAGTACAGTGCTGAGTCACTGAGATAGAGCTTTGGATTATCTCCGAAATCCAACCCATTCCCTTGGTCAGGATGGCACTCTGTTCTTTTTGTAAATGAGTGCTTTGAGGGCCCAGGTGTCAGCTCAGTTCCTTTCCCGTGTACATCTCTGTGGGTCCTCTCCCTTGAGCCGTCATCTTGGTGACTCAGTTTTCCCCAAATGTAGGAAATCAACCCAGACATGAAGTTGCCCCATAGAGGACGCTAAAAACAGGGCAGCTGAGCTAGCAAACTTCTTGTTCCAATGAAGAGCATCCCATTATCATCCTCCAGCACCCATGAAATGTTACCAAATCAGTATTTTTATCTGAGACATAGATTTTTTTCAAAATGGAGAAGATGACGTGTGCTTTTTTTGTATTCTCTGTACACTCAGCCCAGCATATTAGTTGATGACAGATAATTTTAACACCTCAGATGTGCTGGCGAACAACTTCGCTGGACTGGTAACTTTTAAAACTCAGAAGCTAAGTAGGATAAGAACATGCAAGGTGTGTAGTTATAAAGAAAAAAACCTGATATAAATTAGTCATTTGCATGGATTCATGTGAATTACAGCTGTTCATGGTTTGTAAATGATATATTTTGGTTTTATTTATGATTTTTTTTTTTACTTCATATAGGAAACTGAGATTTGGCTTTGGCATTGAGGCAAGTACAGGTCTGAACACAGGGGCTCAAAATGCAAGAACTTTGGGAATCATGACAGTAGAGAAGAGAGGAGGAAGCCTTCATCTACCTAAAAATGAATTACTGGTTAACGGCTATTAATATGCCACGGGCATAGAACACTCCCAGATCAATAAGGGTATTTATCATGTGTGCGTATTGATCTCTCACGAAGAAGCGAATCATATTTCACAGTGCATATGTTAGTGCAGAAGAAGTAGCAGAGGGCTTGTGGATGCTCAGAGGTTAAATGTACAGCCACAAATACGAGTATTACAATCCGAAGTGATTGCATTTGCAAGCAGCCTCTCTGCAGGTGGGAGTTTTTCAGGATACTCCTAAGTTCCTGCTGCCGCTCCTGGCTGTTGAATCAGTCTGATCTTCCTTATCACACAAATTAGGATTGTATACCAGTATAACAACACGTACAGCATCCAACTTCGCATTTCCATTTGTATCTTGGCAGAGGATCGGCAGGTTGGTAATTCTCTAAGCTACTGCTGGTTGAGAAAGCTACCACATTTTCTCGGTAACAATGCAATTGTGCTTTCCGTGGTTATTAATATCGTTAAGAATTTGGGCCAGTTTTTATTCTAGACAACTATAGATGAGTTCCAACTTAAGATTTCCAGTGTACTCAAGTTGTTTCCTTTCCAGTGTACTTGTATGGTCTTTGAACTTACTTATATTGGCCACCCAGTTTTATAAAGGTCCCTGTCACCGTGCACATGAGGCTTGGGACTGGCAGGAAGACTTCACAGTCAGACCAAAGGACCTAATAGATACTGGTGCATTCATCACAGTTGTGGAGCCAACTGTCAGTTCTTACTGTGATTTGTGCGTGTGTGTGTGTGTGTGTGTGTGTGATATGAAAACTACTTTTTGAAAATCATGTGCATGCATATACACATACACACACGCATATTCACAAATTTCACATTTTGTATAGTTGGCTTGTAGATTTCATAGCTTGGACATCTTACCTTCAGGTTCATCACTAATTAATGGGGACACTTAGCCTGATTGTCTGTCCTAAGCTCCTCTGGGGAGTTTTGCCATGATCCCTGTCATAGCAGAGTTGACGAGAGGGCGTACTCTGCTCATGTTCTTACTCTGTGTCACTCTGTCACTCTGGGCAAGGAGCTGTATGTTTCTTCTGAGGCTGGAGGGAGTCAGTCTGATGTGATTGTTCAGCAGTTGAGTAAGGGTCAGAAGGGAAGCTGGATGCCTTTCCTGGTCTGTGGATGACAGATATTAAAAGGGCAACTTGGTTGTTTGAAGGGAATTTGTCCAACACTAGACATGCCATTGAGTTCCATGCGATTCCTGTCGTGACCGTTGCTTCCCCGTGCAAGCCCATAATGATCTCCTCTTGCCTACCTAGAGTATTTATTTCCCGCCTCCTTATACTCCAGATCTGCCTTTGAGTTTGGATCAGACTATTATTATTATTTTCCTATTTTTTTTTTTTATGTTAGACCCTTGCTTTGTAAACCACTGTTGATTCCGTGGAGGAGAAACCAGAGCTTCTTGGCCTGGCATTCATATTGTCGGTCTGCCGTGAATGTAGGTCTTGTTGGCATTCATATCGTAGAGCTCCCGGGGAAGCTGCGGTCATGGAAGGAATCTCATAGAACTCACTGGCATGTCTGATGTTGGACAAATTCCCTTCAAACCACCAATGGTAACATAAGTTACCATTCCCATTCACCGTTATCTCTTCATGTGAACTCTACATTCTGGCCAGGCTCATCTGCTCACTGTCTCTGGAACATATTTTGTCCTTTTCCCTCCTTATGACTCTGTTGACCTCCTTCATGACTCTATTAATATCCTTTTTGGTGTATTTACCCATCTAAATCACCTCCGTCCTGGCTCATCACCCCCAAGGCCTTTGCTGACACTCCATTATCTACCTGCCCTGTCACTGTGGCACTTAGATTATTGCTTTGTAGGTTTCTTGGTCTATGCCTAGTATTCCCAAATAGAAGAACAACTGAAACATTTAAAGTATTTTTGCCATGAACAACAGCTAGAGCAAAGCTTTGGGCATAGTTTTTATGTGAGAATAAGTGAAAAGGGGCGGCATCTGTGGCTCAAAGGAATAAGGTGCCGGCCCCATATGCTGGAGGTGGTGGGTTCAAACCCAGCCATGGCCAAAAAAAAAAAAAAAAGACAATAAGTGAATGAATCAAATGTAAACATTAAATATAACTTAAGGTCAAAAATAAGTGATTCTGTATGTTACCTGCTTCTCCACATTGTCCAGAAACCTTGTGAGGGTTATTGAGTTTGGCGCTGCAGGAGTGTACCCAGGTGCCTGGAAAATAGGTGCTTAATAAGTGCTTGTCAAATAGAATAAATGCTTGAATAGATGAGTTAAGTTTTTGTGGTTAGAATAATGAAAAAAAGTTGGATGAAGCCATTAAGATCAGAACCATTTGGCATCAACACAGACAGAGCACACACAACTCGTGATCTGAGTTCTGTAGTGATGTAAGGAGAAGCCAAACTTCTTTATACAATGGAATTCATTTTTCAACTCTGATTTGATGGTCAGAACTGTTACAGTAATGCAGTGAGGGGCATGCTGGTGTCATATATTTTTAGAGATGATGTATGGAGCAGTTGCTTTAAATTTTTAGAGTAGACCAGTGGTCCTTAACCTTTGGAGGACATGAGAGTCTCCTTACAGCTTGTTAAAAACTCACATTACTGGTTTCCACCCTGAGAATATCAGATTGAGTAGGTCTGTGGTGAGACCCAGGATTTGCATTTCTGCAGGTTCCCAGATGCTGCTGATGCTGCTGATTTAGGGGCGTAGTTTGATGGATGGATGTTTATTTCAACTCGGGGAAATTTTCACATACTAGTAGCATGGACTTTGGGACTGGGAATCATAAAGCTGTTCTTAAAATTGACCAAGAATGTTAATTTAGAACTTTAACATACAGATTTCAGTGGTTTATTACTTTTAAAAGTCTCACTGTTTAAGAATGCTTATACATGTTAAGATTATAAAAATGGGTAGGCATCTACTCTTAATCAAGTTCAAATAGTTTTATTATTTACGGGCTTTCATGAAACAACTTTTCCAACATGTTTCTTGTATTTAGTCTTAAAATTTTTTTTAAAAAGCTTGGTATAGGCTCCACGCTTGTGGCTCTAGCAGCTAAGGCGCCAGCCACATACACCTGGGCTGGCAGGTTCAAATTGAACCCGGCCTGCCAAACAACAATGACGGCTGCAACCAAGAAATAGCCGGGCGTTGTGGTGGGTGCCTGTAGGCCTAGCTACTTGAGAGGTGGAGGCAGGAGAATCGCTTGAGCCCAGGAGTTGGAGTTTGCTGTGAGCTATGATGCCACAGTACTCTACCCAGGGTGACAGCTTGAGGCTCTGTCTCAAAAAAAAAAAAGCTTGTTATAATTTGAAAGAGGAAATAAAATATGGGTAAGTGGAAAAGTGATGGTATTAATTAATTACGGTCAGCTGTAGCAAACCAATCATGGCTTTGACCTGACATAGCGTTTTATTTGAGCTTTACTAGGCAGTTTATTGAAGCCATTCTCTTGTTACCTTGAGAATTATTACTGCCATCATTTTGGTGCTTGCTAAACTGAGGCTGAGAAAGGTTATGATGCAGAAACTCAGGAATCTGATCTGTGCCCTATTCCTAGAATGCTGGGGTCTTCGTGTTTCTATTTAATTCTTTGGCTGTTGCTGTGTTTTGTTTTATCAAAAACTTGACTTTTGAAGGGCAGGACCAGGCCCTAAGGGATATTCCGTGTTTTCCATTTCAGGGAGAGGAAGAGCATCTAGAATGCCTTCCTAAGAGGGTTTGGAATGAACCATGCTCTCATTGCTTATTTCTGGAAGGTAGAAATATGTCGTTCATTCTTTTTCTATATGATTTACCAATTTTGAGAAGTTTGTTTTGTTTTTGTAATCAAATTAACAGTGCAAACAGAACATTGAAAACAAAAGAATTAAATACTGAAAACTACTCATTATGCCACCAAGTTGGGTGTTTATAATAAGAGAATGTGTAGGAGGAGAGGATGAACACCTCCAGACCTGAAGAGTTGGGGTGTGGAATAATGAAACTGGCATGGCTCATCTCCTGGTGGGGAAGGGGAAAAAAATAGAGTCGAGTCATGGCTTGGCAGTGCATTTACAGGAGCTTAAGATGGGTGCATGTGTATTGATGTATACAGTTTTAGAGGAAAGAGACTCCAGGGCTGACTTTAAAAATACATTTTGCCGCACTCTTACCCAGACCTTTCAGAACCTGCACTTACAGTTAAGCCCTCCCTTTCGTGTTTTCTCTCTCTCCTTCCACACATTTAGCCAGCAGACACTTTTGATGGGCTTCTTTGGGCCATGAATTATACTGGGAATTTTTCTTCATGAGCCCCCTCTCCTTGCCTAGGGATGCTTAAACCTCTCTGCTTTTTTTTTTTTTTTGAGACGGAGCCCCAAGCTGTCCCCCTGGGTAGAGTGCCATGGCATCTCAGCTCATAGCAACCTCCAACTCCTGGGCTCAAGCGAGTCTCCTGCCTCCGCCTCCCAAGTAGCTGGGACCACAGGCGCCCGCCACAATGCCCGGCCATTTTTTGGTTGCAGC